>OMKP01020980.1:3567-14830 GCA_900302375.1 Bathygadus melanobranchus
TTTGTGCCCCCTCGCCCCAAACACAAGCACACTTGTGCACGCACACACACACATACACACGCTCACACACACACACACACTCACACACACGTTTGGTGTGAGGAAGTGGTATTGTAGTGCCTCCTATTCTCCTGGCGGTCAGAAAAGGGCGATGGACGAGGTTCACCTGGGTGTAAATAAATAAATGAGCCTCTTGTGTATTTTGACCATCCACAGGCCCGACAACTCACTTCCACCCCCCCCAGATTCACTCACTCAACCTGGGATGACTGAGAGTCTGGTGATCCCATTGCTTGTTCCCTTTTAGAGGCCAAAGAAAAATAACTAAAACACCCCCACCCACCACTCATGGACCGAATGGTTTATTACCAGTTCAATCACCGGCGACAGGTGTATAGGCTAGGTGTTGGTGGTGCCTAGACCCTCCTCCAACCGGGGGCCATTATAGTCACCATGGGCCCCCCTTCGCTCCCCCCATTGGCCCCCGGGGGCTGGGCATAGGGCCGTCTTGTTTAGCGCTGCTCATACGTTTACCTGTACCCCTGTTAGGAGGTCAGCCTAGCCGACGCTGATGGATGTTGATGCTGGCTGTTAGCTCACTTAAGTGCCTCCGTCGCATCCGTTATCTGTCATCGGCCCCTGGACAAAGTGGGCGGGGCTTAGGCTTGCTAGCGCAGACACATGTTATTGAGTGTTCAGCCATTGTCTCTGTGCTATTCTATTGTCTACTGACTAGAAAGAATGAATGGTTTTGTATGTAATATGTATAATTAAAAGTCATTCATTGGGAAATTTTGGAATAATACATATCATAATAAATCAATAAATACATTTGGGGATAATACTTGATGATAGAAAGAGAGATGATAAAAAAAAACATGCTACAGACAAAAATTACTTATTGATTAGGCCTGATGAAAAAAATGCTCTTCATCTGATCATCTGCATTTCAATATTTCAATAGAGAGAGACGATCTTCCTTTTGAATTGGTGAAAGAGCAAATGCATCAAGAGACTTGAGGATGCATGCTTCAAGACAAGCAGTATAGCAAACAGCCTGATGGCTCTCAGTCAAAGGAAACACGCATGAAAGCAAACCCTTAGCAAGCAGAAACACTATCAGCTAACTAGCTTGGAGCGGGATGATAGCTCTGTTGATGGCTTGCTATTAGTTTCAGACTTTACATGGTCGCAAGCAAGGACAGGTCCCTGGAAATCAGTACCCATACACAGAGCACACACACACAGACACACACACACACACAGACGCACAGGCGTATGCATGCATGCCCACACACAAAGGTCAACAATGAAGGACCTGTATTTACTGGCACTGGGAGGCATGTGGGGCGTGGCTAAGCAGAGAAGACAGGATAGATTAAGATAGCATCAGCTGAGAGATAGAGAGAGCTAGAGAGAGAGAGAGAGAGAGAGAGAGAGAGAGAGAGAGAGAGAGATAGCTATATATAGAGGGAGATAGGCAAGGAGGGTGAGAGAGCATGAGTTAGATTGAGAGAGAGAGAGACAGACAGAACAGCTCATTCTTCAGTAACCACAGTCTTCCCAACATGTCTGTGTGCGCCATAAGCACACACAGACATACTATCGACCAGACTCATCTGCTGACTCAGGTAATAAAAAGAGACAGCTCATGTGTTCAATGCTGACCCAGTAACACACAGAAAGCATAGAGGCAGAAACTTTCAAAGAAGAGACTCCACCCAACCAATACAGCAGGCCTATTCAGCAAATTATTTATTAGAACATAAACAATCAGAATCAATTTTCCCTGAAAATAAAGTGTTTCTGAGCAAGAATGAGAGCCAGTTCAATGCCCTCTAATAGGAAACCATCTTATCTCCTGGGCTGGCCCCTACCACCCCACGACCCTCTCGTGACCCTGCATGACCTCTGTGTGTGCACCAACGTCTGTCTCTGCTGTGGCAAAAAGTTTGGAGAGCTAAAAGCCATTGTCTACATTGAAAAGGTCAAAGGTAGACAATGAAAATCGACAACTCACAGAGGAGTGGACTGTGAAATATCTATTTAGTAATGTGGGACCAAAGCCCATATGTTCGATCAATCGCTGTAACAAAAGGATACAACGTGAGAAAGCAATGCATCTATCTTCAGTGGAACAGATCTGATGGGTTCAGATGCTCGTCAATTCAAAGTGCCTCGCGGTTACCTACAGCCGGTAGCTATAATGGCCCTGTCCTGTTCGGAACAAGAGAGGAATACCATAGCCTCCTCCTACCAAATCCTTCACAGATTTTGAAACAATGGAAGACTGCAGGCCAACTGTCCTTGAAGGTGTAGTGGCCCACGATAAGGTGAAGAAGATCATTTTGTCTTTCCGAAAAATACCAATGTCTAAGCTAAGAAGAGTCGAAGCTCTTGCAAAATATGTGTTTGTGCAAGTGTGATCGATTCTTTAATGTTTTTGAGAAGCTCTGTTTGGACTCCTGTTGTATGTCAATAACATGATCACTTGTAGCTTGATGTATTTATATATCAGGCCATTTCTGTTGAATGTTAATAAGACGATGATGTTGCTAGATTGATTTATGGCTGAATAATAGGAATGAAATGAATAGAAAGAGCACATGCTCAATGTTCAATGTCTCATGTCAAAGGTTCAATGTCTTTCGGTCTGCCACATTATCGAAATCAGTTTTCAATTTACCTTTTGAGGCGAAGTGATTTATTGAAAAAAGTAATACATGGGTAGAATAACAGGTCTATGTGGAACTGACTGCCCTATTTTGTATGTTAGATAAACAAATTGTGAATAAACACTCTTTATATCATTAAGGGTATTAGGGTGTTTTTGTTGTTGGATGTTCACATGTAAGTGCTTATGTACGGTAATTGCTTTTCAATTCCAATAATCTGGCCCTCATAAGAAACGTCCAGTATAATGCAACAAATCTGAATTTTCATTCTTTCAAACATCCTCATCTTTTTATGTTTAAGAATAATCTGCAGTACTGTTTAGTATGTATCAGTGATGCGTTACACGGTCGTCATGGGAACCAAAGCACAGAGATAGGATGAGAATAACACAGAAAATTAAATGGAATAGGACAAGAAAACATTGGAAATAAATTGAAAAAGGGCAGAAATGGCTGGATCTGACTGGAGCTGCTTTTTCTTTTGTTTATATACCGCGCATACCGCCATGATGATTCAGAGAAGAAGAATGTGTGCGTGTGTGTGTGTGTGTCAGCACAGTTTTTAAAATGGTTTTTACAGTCACTGTATTCTGTCTGTAAAAAAAGGCTAATAATAGCTTGACCTGTGTATTTCAAGTATTCACTTAAAATGAGGAGTTTACAGTAAATTCAATATATTTCACTCTCCAAGCAAGGGCATTGATGGTGTTCAAGCGGTTGCCATGGTATCAGGTCTTGAATGACAAAAACAAACAAGAATGAAGTGAATAGAACATAGCTGTTGACTAAACATTGAAGTTAATATTCCAGCAGGTGACCTATTGTCCTTTCTACGAAACGACAGCATGGACGATAGCATGGACATTAGTGTGTGTTGGCTTTGAGATGGGTGTGTACACAACTCAAAAAACAAAAAACAATACATGTCTCATCTAGTACTCCACAGTAAGCCTGCATTGGGTCTCTTCATAAAAGCAGAGCTTTTCCTAAACGTTTTTCACATTCACAACGTGAGGGTAAATGTCTTCACACTGGGTGATCCGAGTTGGGAAAGGAACACCTAAATCCAGGTGTCTCTCTCTGTCACGTTGTGCTGCACACGGAGAAAACAACAGCTTTCAGCGGTGGTGTCAGCCCCAACCCGATACAGGAAGTACATGAAGACGACGACACCACCTGACACGCACACACACACGCACGCACACCACACACGCACACACTCAAAGAATCATAAAACTGTAAATGTCTGTGTGTTACCTGGTCCCTTCTGCACCACCATGACAAAGTGAGTTCCTTGTGTGTTAAGTTAAACATTTTCTATAAGTTATACATTATATAATATATCAATCATTTCTACCATATAAATCATTTCTTCATACTGCTTTTTTTGTCAGACAACACCTGATACCATGGTAACTTGACTTGTATTTATATATTCACACACACACACAATTGTAAGTGCTTCCGTCTGAGTGCCAGTCCCAGTGGACAGCCATGCTGACCCAAAACCAGCCCGACTTCACTGTGTAACTTATTAGGCGGCTGCAAATTGGAGGGATATGACTTTCATTGAGGTGTGGATGAGAAGGAAATTAAATCATGTCGCAAAAACGCTTGCGAGGAGTTGCACTGCAAATATGACCGGTCTAAAACTAACACGGTCTTCACATTGAACACATTTTGTCTCTCGTTGTTATGAATACGTCGACATGAACTCTTGACTGACAATCATTTATCATCATTTTCATCATTTTCATGTTTTGATAATTGCTCCGTCGGCCAGCTGCGAGGCGGTCGACTTTTGGCGTTATTGTGTTACCGGACAATCGTTTAAACCTTATTATCCTCCCTCTGACTAATTTACTCACTCATGCTGGGAACTCCGGAGTGTAGAAGAAATAGAGGTCTCAGGCACGGTGTCACTCTCTCTTCTCCCGCTCTGAACTATAGCTCCGTGTGTCAGCCTTTTAATTTGCTCCTCTTCCGCAGAGAGACAGCTCAGATTGGACAGCGTTGGCTGGGGGTACTGGTGTGTGTGTGTGTGTGTGTGTGTGTCAGGGGAGTAAATCGATGGGAAAATGGTATGGAATCTGCTGAGTGGACCACAGCAAATGGAGTCAGCTCTCATGGGGTCTGAACGAGAAAGTCTGGACAGTGTTTTTAACTTCTTCCAGGAGGTAGGAGACAGCAATCTGCACCCTCAAAAGACCCCTTTTGCGGCGAGCTCTTGCCAGATTAATTTCTTGTTATTTTAAATTGATCTCCTCCTTTATGAAGTCATTCAAGTTTTACGCGGTCTGTTTTTTTGGGGCCCGGCCACACAGGCCACCTGCCAATGGTGCAATGCTACCCCTCCCCCCCTTACTCACACACACACACACACACACAAAAACACACAGATTGGAAGATTGGAATTCGACATCAAATGTCTAAGACTTAAAATGTTGCTGTAGGTGCGTGGTGAGCAGGGTGTCCATTTCCATTTGGGATGTAGGGCAGCTTACTGTCGTAGAGGCAACGCCTTGATTCACACCATCTGCCACAACACAATTGCAAATATTCCTTTCTCCTTCTTTTAATTGGATAAAAGGTTGGCTGCATTTAATTTAAAGGAGAGCTGCAGTTGGTTTTGTTGACCATTGTTTGACCTCAAAAAGGAGAATGGGCAGAAAAGAAAAACAGTGTTTCTATAAGGAATTATGATCCTATGTCTTGTCTGGTCTCAGGTTCATTCTGGTATGTTAATAAGCGTTTAATTCACAATAAGTACTTTTGCTGTTGAAGTTCCCTTTCAGTTGACATTACACGCAAGAGTGTATTTTGGCTCAGAGCTTTGAGGCCAGGCGATCGAATATCACTTCCAGGAGATTCCAGGTACTGTAGGGTATGATCTTTAATTTCCCTCTTATAATGACTTACATGTGTTCTTCCAATATGTACCATTTCCCATTCCCCTGCTCATATTATGTCCTCCGCAGTGTCCAAAGCAAATGTTTCCAACCGTTGGTTTCCTTACTTTCCCCAAGCTCAGCTCAAAAAATCTCAGCCCCAAACATTGTCCCGGATTATCTCCAATTAGCCACTCACTCTGTCTTTTTCCCTATCCATCTTTCTCTTTCTCTCTTTCTCTCTCTCTCCCCTTCTGTCAGTCTATGTCTCTCACTCCTGTCATACAACCTGTCATCCACACTGCCCAGACACTGAAGTGACACCGGACACCCTGCTGGGCTTGTCAGTGTCAGAGCCACCCAGGGCTAGCATGATGGAACGAAGCTACAGCTAGCATGATGGGCCATACCACCACAAACTAGCACTTACCAATCCTCTTCCTCTCTCATTAACCTGCAAAAACCCATGCTCAATCACACGGACCCAATCACAGTAGGAAAAACATACATACAGTCAAAGGCTTTTTCGTGTGCACGTATATAGCATTCAAAGCATAGACTTGACTCATCCGTTTGTCGTCTCTACCAATAGTGCCCCGAGTATTAATCTGCTAATGCTAACTTCAGATAGGATAATACTACTAATGAGGCAAACCCCCTGCTGAGAGCATAGTGCAGCTTAAAGTTTAATCGTTAGGGGACGTTCGGAAACATCAATGCTGTTAATGTTGACGCACATATATACACTGTTTTTCCAGTAATGTTCTTCATATCCAGACCTTATTAAATCTTTAAGCATCAAACAGAATGTGTGTGTGTATTAATATGTTAATTAGTCAATTGATAATTGCTACAATGGTCACTGGGATGAAAACAAAAGGGGGAAGGGGGTTAAAAATGATGTGTGACAGCTAACAGAAAGTGTTTGGATACATACAGTTTAGTCACTTTGTCTAAACTATGATGGCTTAATGAGCCAGGAATTATGGGTAATTATAGCCTGTTTAAGAAAGTGGAAGAATCTGTGCTTTGATCATTCTTTCTGGTATTTGTGGAACCTAGCTTTGATATACTTACCTATCCAGGCTATTAACATTTCTCACAGGATGTAGCGTGTTTGTAAATTATAGTACTTTGACAAAAAACTACTACAGCTTAAAAATAATCTCTGTGGCAAAGTCCATGAGCTAAATTGAAGCACTTGGTAAATTACAGAAAGAAAACTGCGATCGAAACTATGTTTGTTATGACTAATTAATTGGTTTCTCTTTTATTGTGGGTTCACAATAGTTTGCCTAAACTGTTTTCCCCTAAAGCCCTCAGACAGAGTTCTCTGGTCATGTCATCCTCTCATCATTCCTAATGATTAATTCAGTCATCCTCCTAAATCCCATGTCTCTTTGATAATATCCACCTGTTGTTGTCAGTCGAGTCCAGTCCCAAACCATGACACGAGACCCTTGGATTAAATAGTCCTAAAAAATCCCAAACAAAACAGAGCACTCAGAGAGCAGCGATCTATAGTACGTCTCTTCGCAGGGTTTGTGAGACCACGATAATACTTCTCCGACAACAACAGGAAGCTAATGGCTTCAATGCTGTAGTGCTACGAGGAGGTCTGCGGCTAGTGACTCTTCACAGCACGGGGAACTCTTTTGAAGTCACGAACATGGCTCTCTCTCTCTCTCTCTGCAGTCTTACAGTCAGACTGGCTAATGACTGTTTGGTTACAGTTGACTCATTGGAAACACATGTGAAGCGAACAGGGCGACCATGGGACAAACAGGTTTGGCATACACACCTGCCCGCAACACTGTAACATCACGTACAAAACCCTTTGATACAACCCATGTCTGGTTATAATTTCTTAGAGCATGTTTACATTTTTGGGTCCAAGCAATTATGTGTGTGCGCGTTTGTGTGTGTGTGTGAATTCCTATGCACATGTGCGTGCAAGCGTTGCTTAGTTTGAAAAAGAAGAGGTACATTTGTGTAATTCATGTAACATGTTGCACCATGTTTTTCAAGACAGTTTGGAAGGTCTACGGAGTCGACTTAGCCCTACCGAGCCTGAGAACAACCAATAAGTAGAGTGTTGGGGTGTAAGTGGCCACTTAACAATTATAAGTAGATGGGGAAGTTCAATGTTGACAGCCTTCACCTTTAAAAATAAAATAGACCAGTGGCAACATGCCACTGCGTTTTTGCATCAGCGGGGCTCTTTTGAAGTGACACTCATGGACGTCTGTGAGCTTACATCCCTGTCAGAGCCTGCTGTCCATTTGGGTTTCAAGCACCAAAACACATTTCACACTCCACAAATAGCTCACACCAGTCACGAGTGCAACTCCACCACAGTCAAGAGGCAATGGAGTCATCATTATACTCGGAGGTATAGATGACTCAGCTGGCACCAAAAATACAAACAAGCCAACTGAGGGGATGTTGTTGTGTTGTTTTTAGGTTTCTGTTTGTCAAAGCACAAAGCAATTGTGCTTTTATTCGCACTGGGGGCTTAAGATAGTCCTTTACCCTTTAATTTAAAATGATATATACATATACAGTATGTACTGTATATATATAATACCGCAATACTGGAGGCCAAGCAATCGCCCTGTTTTGAGCAGGCACTGCACTGGTGGGTGTATTGCTGAGGACCCAAGGAAGCGCAGTGTTGAATGTGAAGTTGTTTGCGTGAGCTGTTCTCGAGAAAGCTGCAAGCAGCAATACCGGAGCCCAAGCAATCGGCCCGTTCCGAACAGGCACCTTTTGAACGGACACTGCACCAGTACGTATATTATAATTATATAAGACACATTCTGGGGCTATTTTAGATGTGTATGTAGCAGACTCCTGAGTGGGAGAATTAGTGCCGACGATAGCTAGCTGAGAATATTTTAATATCTACTGGAAATACATTTTTTAATAGGCTGATAGTGTGGCGTTAAGTGCCGCTGGCTTTGGTATGGTAGAGGAAAAGCACAATCTTTCGTTGTCCTGGGTCACTTGGAGATCTGTGATCAGCTTGGCTCGACCAGCTGCAGGCCAGAGGACAGGCACATCACTGATCTGCTGTCAGCCTCGGATTTGACCTGCTCTAATGCCTTTCCTCCACTCCCATCTCCCCCGTGCATGTAATGCAATTAATTCTGGCTTAATTTGCATTACCTTCTTGTTAAGTCTTTGCTCCGCATCTTTCTGAGCAGAATGGATGAATGTGGCTGACTGGCGGACACTTTGGAGGAGAGCGAACACACAGCTTACTGTCATGGCTGAAAGGCACTGGGTTTTAAGTGGCTCCTACCGAAAACCTTTTTCTTTTTTGGTAAATTACTCAAAGGCATGTTAAAATTGCTTCAGAATTTTTGAAAGCTTCAGAGCTTCTTTGACTCAAGCCTTCAAGGATTTTCTTTCATAAAAACACTCTTAGGTTGTTGAAAAAGAAAGATCTTCCTGGTGGACAAGACTTCCTTCCCAATTGAAGAATTGAAAAAGTGTCAATGTGGGGTACATTTCACTGGACATGTATCATTTATGCAAAGTCAATGTCAGCCGATCAATCAGCATTTAGAATCAATGCCCCATCCTGGATGTATTCATCCCACACAAAAGGCAAGATCCCATTGATCACCGCTCTCTCTTCTCTCTCTCCATCTATCTCGTGCTCTGTCTCTCTCATCACTGCATAAACTCTCCCAAAGCTCAGCGAAGAAAACCAAAAAAACCAATCTGTATTCTCAATGCAAAATGAGCAGAGCTATTCATCGGCCTGCTGACAACCAATCAATTTAACCACAGTGTTCTCTGTCTTCGGCTGGAGGAGATGCTCGATAGTATGAGGGAGTTAAGCCAGGCATGTGAATCTGGCTATGAAACCTCTTGTACAGATGGACGTTTTATTGGGAGTTGGACCGAGCGCATTTGTGTATATGCATTGGTGCACGCAACTTCCCCAACTGTTCTGACAGACAACTTGTGCTCAGAAGATGAAGAGTTGAGGTTTTATTGTATTATGTAAATGAGAACAACAACCGCAGTGTTTCAATTAAACGAGTAATTCGAATAAAAATCCAGAACTAGAATTTTTTTTTTGTAAAGATAGCAGGGCAATCACAAGGGCATTTAAAATGACACTGGAGTATAGTCAATGCACTGACTGAAGTCAAAACGACACAGGGAGGGACTTTAAAGATGTTTACCACTTTTTTTGTTGTACACATCCATGTTGACATGTTATTTAATTTGTTTAATTAGATTATTTTCAATGGCACAAATGAAAGCTATATTTTAACTGAAATTGGCAATGGCCATTCATGTGGAAATACCAAATGTTTGTCAGTTAAAAATCCGGAAAGTATGCAAACTTAATCTAATCAAAGGACCTACTGGTAACCTTACCATAATAACATGTGTCAGAGAAACCTAATTCATTATTTTTTTTATTTAAATTCCATTATATTACATGTTTATGAACCCAATGTTAATAGGTTGATGAAATGCAATGGTATTTCCCTGAGTGGGAACCCCCAAAAGATGGCTCACTTTTTCAAGGAGGTTTTATTTGGGGTGGGGGGGATAGAAGGCTGCATGTGTTTGCTTAATTAAATCAGGGGAGCCATCGCAAGTGTGACGGGTGAGCAAAACAGCCGGTGGAGGGGTTTCTTCTCGTCGGCCCCTGGTGAGACTGTGCCATCACCGGAGAACCTGGCACTAATGATTTCATTAACATGTCTAACAGGGCAGCGCTACACCTGTTCTGCACATACCGGTGTTCCCCACCAAATACCCACACCATAACCTTGAGAACTGCTGCCGCCGGTTTGAGACTCGTGCCAAACTTCTTTTTTTAATTTTACAGCTGCTGTCTCAGCTCTCCTGCTGTTCATTTTAATTAAACGCTACTCTCTAAAGTCGAATATTTGTGGTGGTGTTTTTTTTAGCGAAATTTGCGACAAAATATTTGTAGCCGTTAGAAAGCAAAGCAAAGGTACTGAACATCAAAATATCTACGTCCATTGGCATCATTCAGGGTGTCGGATAGCTCACAAATAATGCAAATAATAATCGTCACTAGTGAACGGACCGATCTGTGGGTTAGGATCAAGTTCAACTTTAGATGAATTAATGGCTCAGCTCTTCACTAAGATAGGACAAATGGTTTGAGGTTACACTGGGCTATATGTAGTGTCCAAAAAGGACATTTCTGGTCAGTAAATAGTGAAAGTTAATATAAGAACTCCAATGTATTTTTGTTGTATTTGAAGCACCTCGTTCAATACATTGTTGCGCTGTTGAGCAGGGCACTTGTTTGCTACTCTAGTGTCAAGACAAATATGAGAGATCGATTTGTTTTACAGACAAAGTTGAAAATAATTGTGATCTTGCCCTTGCCAAGTTTGTTGTTGTCGTCTGTTTGTCGTAGTTTTTATTCAGTATGGAAGTTTACTAAAGTGCACTGCATGCATGTGTACTGTCTTGGAGGCATCCCAAGTTCATATTTGGCTCTATAATACACACATACCTGTATAGTGTGTGTTTATTTATTTATTTAAGTAAACAATGCATTTTACTTGCATAAACTCTCCCAAAGCTCGATTCTCTCTTTCTCCTGCTGGAATAGCTAAGACATCCCTGAGGAAATTATGCTACAAAAAAGATGCTTCATACTCCCTTGGATCCCTGATATACGTATAGCAAAGT
>OMKP01020984.1:0-12587 GCA_900302375.1 Bathygadus melanobranchus
ATGCTCAGTTCCTTGGAAACGAAACCTCCTTAGAGCCAGTGGAGGCAGCACATCCCTGGAAGACTGACTGGTTCCTTTGTTAAACATTCCAGTTACACACTGTTCCTTACATAAAAGGTTCTAACAGTATACATTTAAAATGCATTCAAAATGTTATAGCCAATTCCTACCATTTTCTTGGGCATATATTAGTAACACCACTATCAAGGAAAATGTTATACATCATTTATACTTTATCTCGACATACTTCTACAACTACAATAAGTCATGTATGCAGTCATACACTCTGACTGCACATCAAGAGACCCTAACCCTTACTTGTACCGCATGCATCTGAGGCATAAAAAGAGGCGGAGAGATACAAAGGGAGAAGGGTGCGAGTCTTTTGCTGCTCTAGCTTTTGACTGATCCCTGATTGAGAGAGATGCATAGAGAAGGGTTAGTGATATAGACGCGTGTGTTGACTGCGTACCAGGTGCGTCCCTGCCTCCGTTGCGCTGCTGTGGGGGGGTGTTGGAGCTCTGTCTAGCCTGCTGGGCCAGCCTCTCTCTGACCACCAGCGGTACCGTCGGGATGGCTGGCAGCTTCTCCCTCCAGCCCAGCCCGTCCATCTCCGTCAGAACCTTGGTCATCCTGGGACACCAGACACCGGGTCAATAACACACTTAATACTAAATCAAACATTTATCGAAACCGACATTTACAACCTCGCCAAATTAATCATGCTGTAGGTTATATTCGATAAATTGCCATAAATATAAATGGTAAATGGACTGCATTTATATAGCACTTTTATCCAAAGCGCTTTACATTTGCCTCACATTCACCCATTCATACACCGACGGTGGTGTCAACCATGAAAGACAACAACCAGGGAAAGAGGGAACCGGAACAACGCGGCCATTCAAACGTTTCGTTGTATGACTACAATGACAATAAAGTCTTATCTTATCTTATCCTTTACTCAAGGTTTCACATTGTGCAGGGTTTTTTTTTTTTAAATAAATAAAACAAAATATAGAAATGATTTGTTTTGTTTGATTTGTTTAATGATTAAAATAATGTTCCTCGGTTCGATCCCCCATGGCCATAGTCTACCTGTAGGCATACTTGGGCAGGATGCCGCCTAACACCTACCTATCTATCTGAATTCACTCTAAGTCGCTTTGAATACAAGCATCTGCTAAACGACTTGACTAAATAGTAAATAATCCCTAAACCTACCGGTTGGTTCCGTCATGTGCGGCAGGGATGTTGCAGTCCACCTGCAGGGCGGTCTTGTAGTCCACGTAGGCCTGCCTGTAGCGCTCCATTGCCTCGTAGGCGGCCGCTCGCCTCAGCAGGGACTTCACCCCGAATGGCACCAGACCCAGAGACCTGCAAACAGGATGGAACCTAGTTAATACTAGCCACTCAGCTCCAGACCTGCAACAACCAGGACCAGATCCAGAATGCCTACAAATTGAGACCATAAACCATAAACATAACAAAATTTGAGATTGATCCAGTTTAGCGTTTCTACGGTGCCTCACTAAGCGGCCGATTTTTTTTTGTTTAAAGGGCTTTTAACACATTTCTACAGTGGCCAGTCTACAAAGTGTTCATTTGAAACCTTTACAGACACTTTTACTTTTACTAGTGCTGGCCGAGTTTGTGTTCACTGTTAATAGCCAAACACGCACTTACAGATCCCCGCTTCCAGCAACATGATTGGTCGAAACAAATATGAAGCGATAGAAAGAGAAAACAGTTGACATCACATCACAGTGTACATGCATTCAAACATTTAGTAAGGACTACTTAAGTGGAACATCACCTTACTGTCATCAGAACTTAACATAACAGAGAGTGACAGGTTCAACAGAAAGGCAGACATGATGACTATGAAGGACTAGTTCAACATAGAGACAGGTGGACTAGTTCAACAGAGACAGGAGATACAGAGACAGGTGGACTAGTTCAACAGAGACAGGAGATACAGAGAGACAGGTGGACTAGTTCAACAGACAGACAGACAGACAGACAGACAGAGAGTACGTACATGTTGCAGTCCTTCACACACTCGCTGCAGTTCCCATTCTTGAGGTAGCTTGCCGCGCGGTTGGAGTAGAGAATACTCAGGTCATCTGGGCTCTTGTTGCCTGCACAGGAAGTTGTCCACAGGAAATGGAGGTCAGTTCCATGACCCAATGCCAAATAAAGACAACGGTAAAACAAGCATAAATACAGAGCTTCAAGAACTGCCACTAGACTTGACAAACATCATCACTAATCCACAGTACACCGATGACAACATACAGCAGCACCAGTCATCAGCAGGAACCCACCTGACTTCTCCAGCTCTTTGATAGCCTGGCTGTAACGCTCTGAAGCCTCTCCATACTGGCCCGCCTTGAAGCACTCGTTCCCTGCTTGCTTCAGCTCCAACCACCTGCATCTGGGAGGCATCTTCTCAGCCTACCGTCAGAGGCAAATACCAGGGAGAGCATTTCAATACCAAAAGTCCAAATTCATTCATTTTGAAAATATATTGCAATCTAGATATACATTTAGCAGCAACATAAGACTTGTATGGACGTCAGAATTACAAAGAAAATGTCCAAATGTAACACGATGTTATATAGGATGTTATTATAACATAGAAGCTAATTAAATAGTGACATACAGCAGAAGTACACCAGTTGGGTGGCGTATCAAACCATAGGCTCATTTGAATTAACGTTACCAGTTAAGGACTTAATGAGCACCGCCTGCTGTAATAACGTTGTCTCTACTACATCATAATTGGCTGCTGTTATAACAGGACTCCCAATGTTTTTGGACGGGGTGGTTCTGTTAACACAACTGGCTAGGTAGCATCTTTTGAAACTAGCTAGCAAGCTAACAACTAGCCCTAGTCGCTACAAGTACAACGCTGTCACTTACCGGCTGCAGTCTTCCACAGAGTGATTAAAAACCAGGAGAAGTCGACCCAGTCTACACTAACCTTTAAACAAGAACTAACGCTAAGCGACACCGTCGGCCGTCCACCTCGACAGCTTCAACAAACGTTATTGTATGTTGTGTGTTGTTACGGCCGTGCTCCTGTTTCTCTCCTGTCCCGGCTCATGTCAGAGCGACCCACGCTTTCTGCTGGTTTGTTAATGCGGAAAGGAGGAGGAGGAGGAGTGGGGGGAGGTCTAGGGGCTCTAGTAAGTTCTACAGTGTGCTGGGTCGAGGATAACTTTCCGACGTCGGAGCTACGCTTTCTATTCTGGAGAAACCACGCAGAGGGAAGCGGAACAACGCGGCCATTCAAAAGTCAAGTCTCGCGTTGTTTCGGATAGGTGTTATTTTACGTTGTATGATGATCCATATGTCAATATTGCAGACGATACATTTTAATTGCGTGTCAAACGTTTTTATTAACATTTTTTAAGGCAAACTGAACACATTGTTCCCCCAAACTAGATATATTGTGCTGCTTCTTTTTCTTGCCACAAGATGGTGGTCTAAAACAAATGTACCGAACACAAGAATCAAGGCACAAACAAATAAACAAACAACTAAACTCTTAGTTTAGTGTAGAAATTAGTGGGATCTCTGAGTGGTCAAAGTCAAACCACCTGAAGAACTGCCACGAAACATAGATCATAATGAATGTTTAAAACAAACTGACAAGCAAAAGAAAAGAAACACCTTTCCCCCACAAATGATTAAGAATTATGAAGAACAGCACTTATTTGGATTTACTTAGATGAATCTTTCTGTTTAATTGGTCCCATTATTTATTGGTCTCCATGGTAACGGAGTGTCGTCACCTAATATCATCTGACGTCGATGGTGGCGCTAGCCTTGATGTTCCTGAAGGTGGAGCAGTCAAAGTCCACCACCAGGGTTTTCAGTCCGGTCCTGTATGGCGTGATGCCAAGCACTAACCGAATGCGGCGATTGTGTGGCAGGTCCGGTAAACTAGGCAAAAGACACGCACTTATTGTAAATAATGTGGTATAAACAATTCATATAAAATACACCAGAACAAAATCAGACCCAATACTGTATATAATATGACTAATAGCAGGCCTATTAGAAATATAGGCTAACTATGGGTTGGCTTGTTTAGGGCCTTCCAACTGAAAGGTTCTGGGTTCGAACCCCAATGTCTGCAGCCTAGCTGTAGGCATCCTTGAGCTCCTCATTGACTATCTAATTCTAAAATAATTTAATTTAGATAGCTTTCATTGCTTTGGATAAAACCTAAATGGCTGAATAGTAGAACTGAATCATAATAACAATGCATGTGAAGCGTGTGTGGTTGGTGGCTTAAGCAGTCTCACCTGGCCTGACACCTCTGCAATAAACCGGTTTATTGCATAAGTGTGGTTGTGGTTGATAGCTGGTTTCACCTGTGTGCATTTCCCCTCAGGTGTGCAGCCTCACCCAACCCTCTATCTCGGGCCAGGTGAGGCTTCTCAAACCAGCCACCAACCACACACACTCCACAGTATACTAGTGGGTAACAGTGAAAAAGGCATACATGCTCTAAATACATTAAATATGGATATCCATACATTATAGAGAGTACATATGACATATGAACAACAGAGAACTGTGTCAATATGTTTCCCACACACACACACACACACACACACACCTCTGTTCCAAGGTGTTGATGAGCAGGCCACTGCCGCTGATAGTGAAGGTGCAGTTCTGTAGGGTCTCCACCAGGGGATTGCTGAAGGACACATCCACCTCCAGCTGGTGGTAAAGCCGAGCTATGCCTTTCACCTGGACCACAAGCAGACGCACAGCACTTACTTATCTCCATCCTCACACTCGTACATGCGTACAGACGGGCTGGACACAACCAGACACAGCACTTATCTCACTTACATAGAACAGGAACCAAACTGATCTAATTTCTCAGCATATCCATGCTCACACACTCTTACATAGAGCAGGAACAACTCCCTGAGCACAACACTGTCCTGCTGCCTAAACCTAGAGCCTGCTTTACTAACCAGAGAATGCTGCTTAGTAATGAGACCTCAATATAACTTGTGTGGTGTTTGAGGGCTGCCATGTATAGGCTGTTATAGTGCTTTTACAGTGCATCTCATGTAATATATCATTCTAGACAAAAGGCAAGTAGTATTGAGTGTGTTAGTGTGTGTGTGTAAATGGTAAATGGTTAAAGGATAAATGGATTGCATTTATATAGCATTTATATCACCGCTCTACCTCCTGAGCTACTGCCGCCCAGATGTGTGTGTACGTGCTGTGGTGTATGTGAACAACCAACACATAAAAAGGCCAATCAAATCAAAACAGGACAGTACCTGCACAGGTAACCAGTCAACAACAAGCTACCAGCAGGCAGACATCACCTGTTACTGGTACCAACCTGTATCTAGATCGTCTCACCTTCCACAGCCATTTTGGTCGACGCTGAAGATCAAAATTCCTCAGCTTCACTCAAACAATACGTTCCTTTCAGCTTGTTAATTCAATCGTATATGCCCATAGCTGTCGTTGTCCTCACTACTCTTCAACTCCTAATGCAATTCGCAGCACACCTAGCCGTGGATTACCTCTTGCATATGTTGTAATTGATGACAAAACGTTTATTTGACTTACTTTTATTTGACCAATCCCCTCTTCCTTTCTTTCTTCTTTCAAGTTAGATACATGAACTCTGTTACCATGGCGTGCGTGTGTGTGTGCGTGCGTGTTGGGTAGCAGGTGGACTCACAATGATGGAGATGGGAGGGTCCTGCAGGACTATGTTGCTCTCTGTCAGGTACACCAGCTCTGGGTTCTTCAGGTCCGTGGCCACCACAGACACATTCAGACTGTCGCACGTCAACAGGTGTTTACCGTACACCGAGAACGGAATCACCACGGCAATGGACAGAGCTGGGGAAGATAAAGAAATAAAGAGAATGAAGAGCAACAATCTAAAACAGAGTTAGGCAACCAACAAGTGTGTGTGTGTGTGTGAGTGTGAGTGTGATTGTGTGTGTGTGAGTGAGTGTGTGTGTGAGTGTGTGTGAGTGTGAGTGTGTGTGTGAGTGTGTGAGTGTGTTACCTTGTCCAGGCTGCAGCGTGTGTTCTTCTATCTGTGTGAGGACGTTGGCAGACGGTATGCCGGTGTACAGCATGGTCTGGGCAGTGATGCGCAGAGACAGAGGTCTGGCCACCTGGTCACCACTGGTCAGGGTCACCTTCAGCTTGATGTCCTCACCACTGACCGCAGATTCCTACACACACCCCCAGAGGTATCGACAACATCTTCAGTTAGCAGGGACTAGGGCTCAGTAGAAATCTAGGGGCAGGATAATAGGGTATTTCTCTAAATGTATTTCAATCTGAAAAATTCTAGGACAAATCCGTACATGTACTGGACTTGTACTGGAAATGTGTTGAAAGAGAAGTGTCTTATGCGGTAAATGTTTTATGTTTAGGAGAGTCTAGTGGTTAGGGTGTTCGTCTATCCAGTCGCTCTGGATAAAAGCATCTGCTAAATAATAGTAGTTATTAGTAGTAATTAGTAATTAAATAGCTGATACATCAATATAATGAGAATACGATGACGAGTTGTATTTTATTGTAATAACAATGTGTATCTGTAGCTTCTTCAGATAATAACCCTAGTAACTAAATCATACCAAATAATATTTCATGAATTTGAAAACATTTTAGGGCTTTATTATTTACAAACTACTACAGTCTATGCAACAAAAAAACTGACTAAGTTAAAAAATTAAAAATGCTGAAGCAGACTTGAATCATACTCATGTTTCCTCTGCAGTGATGCTTACCCCAAAGTTAGCATCTTATCCTGGCTACCTGCTACCTGCTGTTGTACAGTAAGGAGCCAACCTAGGAACTGTAAGCTTGTGAACTTGTTCTATTGACCTGGCAACCAGGAATGCTTGTAACTTGCTGTCTATTCTAATTGCAGTCTACCTTCAGCGATATATTGTTGTCTCCCTCTTTCGACAAATGTGTTATTTTTTTGTAAGTCGCTTTGGATAAAAGCGTCTGCCAAATGCTCTAAATGTAAATGTAAATGTAAAGATATAAGTAAACGATGAAAACATATAGACAGGAAGTGATTTCACGGTGTACCTCCTCAATCTGCATCGCCACCTGCTGGGGTGGGGGTGTAGTTGGGACAACGGTGCTCTCCTCCTCAGTGGTCACCTCCCCATTCTCTCTGCTCCCTCCTCCCTCTGCCCCCTCCTCCACTCCCTCCGAGTGGAAGTAGATGTCGTGCCGGAAGTGTCCATCCCTGGAGTAGTCCCTGGTAATGGCATACTTGAAGGTCTTCCTCTCCTTTTCACTTCCTGTTGGGAGGACCACACAGGAAGACATGATGCTGCCCCGCCCCCTCTCTCCATGATTAGATGATTTTGTGTTTTATTTCATGTGTGTGTGCGTGTGTGTGATGTGCGTGTGTGTATGCACACGCACCCTCTCTGTGTTTATATGTGCTTGTTATGTTTTGCCGCTTGTTGGAGCCGACTGACTTGGTGGAGATGTTCTGACCCACTCGCTTGGTGTCAGAGTACAGGTGCTGCCGCGGGCCATTGGAGATTATCTACAAAAAACACCTAGTTACCATTTATTGATCATCGAAAAAACACACGTATGAACGGTAGTCGAGAAAATCGAAGGAAAGACATGCATACATACAGAGATTCCTTATATATATTATTATTGTATTGTTGTTAAAGGTGCAGTGTGTAGGATCTGCAGATTGCAACCAACTGAATACACCTCTCCTCACCCTTTCCAAGTATGTAGGAGAACCATGGTGGCCTTCATGTGCCAGTAGCTACTTTCAATGATGTCATGATCATCTACGACAGAGCCAAAGTCTGTGACTGTGACTGTTGTAAAGAAGTGTGCCTCTGCGTACTGACCAGCCAGTCGATGACGTCGGCGTTGACCTCAGAGAAGACGAACGGGACGTCGTACTTCAGGTCTGTGTGTCCATTGAAGATGGCCTTGACAGAGGTGGGGCCACAGCAGTAGATACCTGCAGAGACAGCTACATCAGTTCACCTGGACCTGGAGATGAACCTCCTAAAACTCTCAGAGCAAAGGCGTGCCCAACGGTGGGGCCTTGGGTGGCACGTGCATATGCACATGCAGAACATCAGACTCTGTTCTTACTTATTTCAGATAAAAAATAATAATGATAAACCGTTCCACCCCAGGGCGTGCGTAAAATGACAATCGAAATCGAAGCGAGCACCCCTGCTTACAAGAAAAATGAGAACGAATCAACAGCTTGATTCGTTGTTACGCGTCAAGAGAGGGGGACCTACCTTTGCTCCTCTCCTGAGGTGTGGGGTCCAGAACCTGCCATCCGTTGTACTCTCCTTGTTCATCCAGGTCTGGACGCCTCATCCACGCCTCCACCCACACGTGGAAGTTCCTTTTAAAGGTCATGCAATAAGTTAGGTGCTCAGTAAATGAGTAAGGAAATAAACGCATATGTAGCTAAGTAAGTAACTAAGTATGTATTCAAGTAAGTAGATAAGTGTTTAGGTTTACAAGTATGGAAGTACATGACTAAATGAATAGCTTAAGGTTCTGGGTTCAAATCCCAATGACCACAGTCTACCTGTAAGCATCATAGAGCAAGTTGTCCTTACACCTACCTGCTCATTAATGACATTTATCTAAAATGTACCTTGTCGCTCAAGAAAAATTAAAAAAATTAAAAAACCGGCATCCAGCAACTTCAAATACAACACGTTTATTAGTTTTAACGTTTTGGTACCAGCCCTTCGTCAGAAGGTCGAGTGCCTTGCTCTGGATGAAATTTCCTGCTCACCAGATGCTGTCACGAGACTCCTTGGGTCGGACTCCGTAGTCACAGTGGAAGACGTCGATGGTGAGGGACTTGTCCGTGTCGTGTGCTGATTGGTAGTTGGTCACCACGCGACACGGGATGCCCAGGCACCGCATCACTGCAGAGGAAACATTCATTCATCCTTTACTTCTAGATTTATCTTTAGTCATTTATTTTAGAAGACGCTTTCTAAAATAGAAGCTTTATCTTAATGGGGAACTTTTCAACTGGCTTTGTATCATTTCAATGTGGGTAGTGTATGCAAATGAACAATGTTTACCTTTCCTCCATGTTGCCTGCACCCAGAGCTCCCCACTAAATTAGATGACATCATCTTACCCCAATTCCATCATTAACTCTGTTAAATTACATTAGAGTTGGTGTAAGATTTAGCATCTTCGCTGAGCTCCAGTGTGCATCAGCAACAACTGCAGGTGCTTTTCACACTATATCCCCAATGCAGATAGATAGCGATAAGGTTGAAGGTCGGCTAAGTTATCCTTTAAGCGACTTACAAGTGAGAATAATGAAAGCATATAATTAAAAGGTGCTGCTCAACAACAACAAAAAGACTGGACAGAGTGCAGAGTAGCTATAGGAATCATAGCATAAGGTTAGTAGAAATGCATGAATGTATTTATTTATGTATTTGTAGCAATGGCACTTGCCACACGCCACATAAAGTGGCTTCCTGGGGCTCCCCAACAACAGGACACAAGTGGATGATGTGGAATAAATCGGTTTATTGCAGAGTTAGACATTGTTTGAAGACAGAGCAGGTGGTACACAGCTAGCATGCTAGCACTGTCCTAGAGTGTGTGTGGTGATGGCTGGTTTAACCTGTGGGCCTTGATTAGTCAATACACCACATGTGTGTGCTGCCTCAACCAGCTAGACTAATCAGCCTGACTCGGGCCAGGTGAGGCTGCTTCAACCAGCCACCAAACACACACACTCCACAGTATTTTTTTATTTTATTTGTAGTAGGCCTGAAACTCGCGGTGCGGACGCGTCGCGGAACTTCTTTGGCGCCCGTGTTAACAAGTCAGAGCAACCTCACTGCTCGCGTGAGACGCGCGTATTAACACTGATAAATACATGTGCACATTCGGGTGAAATCAGACTGATAATGTACAACCTAAACCTACACGCATGCGCTTCGACACACATGCACACGCACACGCAGGCCTACCTGAGCACATGACCCCAGCAAACACCCAGCACTGGCCGTACTTGACTGAGCGACAGCCATTCTTGCGCCAGCGCTGCAGGATGTCCACGCTGCCGTTCCATGCCGACGGGGGCACGCCTCTTTTGTCAGGCACTCCCCAGCATCCAACCAGCACGCCCCAGTCATCGGACGCATTGATCTAAACTCCCGGGAGCAAGAAACACATCTGATCTAGATCTTGACAGATCTACGCCATGGATGTATAATAACAACACAGAAAATAGACTAAATTATGCTATCAGCACACAGAAACTACACTCAATTAAATGATCAGCAGTGCGGATCATTTAATTTATTAGAATTTAAAAAAAAATGTTTTTATTTAAACTAAATACTAAAAACTAAAGAGTCAATTAGCAGCAAAACAGGGGCAGAATCTAGACTGTCTAACGATCTACAGACAGGAGCTAAAGGTATATTCAGAGCAATAAACTAGACTCAACGCCATGATCAGCAACACAGGGCCAGCTAGACTCCCTCTAAATTTAAAATGAGGGGGGTCTCCTACCATGGCGCTGACCACGCGGCTCACGTAGATGGGGTTACAGCGAGCGGACACGTCGTCGGCTGGGTCTCTCAGATGCTTGGGGTTGACGTCCAACATCTTCATGCAGATGTCCACTATGTCCTCCTCAAACTGCAATGGAGGAGACCAGGAGCAGGTCACGTCTCCATGTCTGTCTGTCTGGGTCTTTGTGTCTATCGATCTGTCTGTCTGCAACTTTGTGTGTGTGTGTGTGTGTGTGTGTGCCCGTACCTGTCCATAGTCCCAGGCCATAGAGGTGATGTACTTGTCTGTTCCTTTGAAGATCACTCCTTGTTCATTCATCACATACTCCTGCCTCTCCTCCTCATCCGGGAGATAGACCCAGTCCTCTATACACACACACACACACACACAGACACACACACAGACACACACACACACTTTGCTGTATTCAAGAAGTCATAAGAGAAAATCAGGTCTCTTGTTATCTCCTTGTGTAACTCTCACCCTATTAAACTCAAATCTTCTCTCTCTCTCTCTCTCTCTCTCTCTCTCTCTCTCACTCAGTATGCGTCTGTGTCTCTCTACCTGGGCACCAGGGGTTAAAGAGCACCACCAGGCTTCCCAGACTGGCTTCCTTGTTCCCTCTCTGCACGGACAGGAAGTACTTCCCCACAGGGGCGTCGGCCGGCGGGGTCACGACCAGGATGAGCTGGCCCGTCGCTGGGGAGGCGGTCTCGTGGAGCCCGGCCCTCCAGCGAGCCTTGGCATTCGGGTTGCGGGTCACATGACTCTCTGAGGTTCCAAACTGAGACCTGGTCCCCAGCTCCTCTGACGCCCTGGTGCCTGAAGACATTGGAGAGTGGTTAATCATTCACTTAACCGTTTATTTATTCAACATCCAGCCATCAGCTGTCCAGTCATCATTCATTTTCCTATCCATATATCCATCCATCTGTATCCATCCATCCATTTTTCTCTCTATCATCCATCCATCCATCTATCCAGCCATCTATAAGAATATATTAGTGTGAGTATGAGTAAATGTGAGTAAATGTAAGTAAACATTTGGAAATGTGATATGTGATATATTAGAAATATATAGATAGGTATATAAGTACATGTGAGTAGTAAATGTAAGCTATATTTAAGGTAATGGTAAACTTTAGTAAAACCCTGACCTGTTAGTGCTGTGAAGCGGAGAAGCTCGGTGTCAGGGTTGAAAGGTCGTGGCAGCTCCAAGGTCAGGAGGAAGGACTGTCCTCGCCTGACGATCAACTCCTTATTTGTGATGTCACTCGTGTGGTGGGCAGAGTTATTAGGCTGACAGTGGAGGTCCACTTTCAAAAAAACTGGTGAAAGTGAACAAAACAAAACGTCATCATTTGAGTTTATCCCTGGCGATGTCTTTATCTTTCACTCAATTCTCTACATTGTTCTCTCTTGATCTTTCCCTCTCTACTGTTTCCTGTCACTCTATTTTTTCTGCTTCTAGTATCATTTTATGAATCATGGAGTACTGTCTGTCTATCTGCCCCTCTCTCTGTCTGTATGCCCTTCCCTCAGTCTGTCTCCCTGACTGTCTGTCTGCCTCTGACTATGTGTGCATCTGTGCGTGCGTGTGTGTATGTGTGTGTGCCTCTCTCTCAGCCTGTCTGCCGGCTTGTATGTCTGTCTGTTGTTGTGGAGAAAACAACACCTAACTACTTTAAAATAAACTGAGAGAAGTCGAGAGGAAGAAGTGATGTGAATACAAGACTTTTATTATCACTTGAAACAAGCAACATAAGAGTCTGAGCTTGTTTGACAAAGAGCTGCTGTCCTCCCCCAAACCACACTTTTTATCCCCCACTATCCTATAGAGCCATCCCCCAAATCTTGACCAATCACATCCCATGCATCTTCACATTCAAATAATCACAATCAAGGGAAGGGTCCTCTTACATCTCTCCTTATTTAAATATCTTAATTGGTTGCACTTTATGGCCTCCAGACCACATTCCTGAAGTTATCCCCCATCTCTT
>OMKP01020988.1:0-26611 GCA_900302375.1 Bathygadus melanobranchus
TTTTATTTCCGCATTGGGATTATGCAGATCAATCAGACTAGTCTACCCATAACAGAGTCTATTTGGGGAAGGAGATTAAAAACTATTTTTAAAGGGTTTTGTTGGGTGAACACAATACATTTGGTCGTCAAGAAAAAACAAAGGGCTTCAAATGGCCCACAGATGATGGCTGATGCATCCTTCCAACTAATCTCAAACCCCAAGGTAGCATTTCTAGATTAAAAATGGAATTAGCTAGATTTAGGGAATTTAGAAAGTTAAAATAACAAAAAGCAATTATTTAGCCTGCCAATAAACAGTACGGTAGTCAGTACGCTACAGCAACAGACCAGACTGTTGATCATTTGCATGACGTACATGCAACACAATGAAAGCATCATACAAAACCTTTAAAATAATGTACATCTTAATAATAATTATTGTTAAGTATTTTTGTAAGTATATTCAGATTATTATTATTGTTGTTGTTTTTGTTGTTATTAATATCATTACTATTGTTGTTATTGTTACTATTATCAATAGTTATCATTAATATAATAATGATAGAATATATACACACTATACTATATACATACTATTATATTGAAAACTGTAGCAACTGTAAGCTTGTAAACTTGTTCTATTGACCTGGCAACCAGGAATGCTTGTAACTTGTTCTGTTCTAATTGCACTCTACCTTCAGCGATATATTGTTGTCTCCCTCTTTCAACAAATGTGTTACTTTTTTGTAAGTCGCTTTGGATAAAAGTGTTAGCCAAATGCTCTAAATGTAAAATGTAAAATGACCTGATCTGTGCATTCCAGATTTTGTACTGCATGGCTCAGGGGTTCGGTTTGAGGATGGTTAACTACCCTTTTCATCACATTAGCTAAAAATTCCTTCAACTGTGTGTCTAAATGGATGGGCCCCAAATCAGGGCTAGCGCCCTGCCGGGAGGGCATATGGACTGCTTTGTTGGCAGGAACAGAGTGTGTGTGCAGGGTCCACCAATCACTGCCCTCGCCTGGGGAGTTAAACAAATTGATTGGCAGGCTTAGTGCTTGGTTGGTAACGGTGAGAGGGTCTGCCATTTATCCAACCAGATCTTGGAAAATAATATACAACTATATAAACGACAAGTGATGAGGTTAAGATTTGTTAATTGTTTTACAGGGGGATTTGTCACTTTCTTAAAAACATATTTTCAGTTTGTCTTCATAAATCTCATCATGATTTATCATAAAGACTGAAGAACTTGCTTGTATTGCATGGATTTGTGTATCTTTATTTTTACTCACATGTGTTCTGCATAGTGAAACATGTCATATGAGACAACATACAACCCCTGATAGCCCTGGTTCTTGCACATGTAAAACATGCTTCTGGAGCCTCGAATGTAAATGTTTGTCTGTGAAATTGTTGCCAATTGTCATTGGCAATCTCCTCAAGTGTGAGGAATATTTCAGATGAATAACTAATGTGTGACAATAACGTAAACATAATATTTAGAAAGGGGCACATTGTTTGAAGGTGCATCTTGCCTGCCTACTAGAAATGTCTAATGACAAGGTAGTTTTGATTGTAAGATTTTAGAGTATTTTATAGAATCTATCACTCAAGACATAGAATTTATCACTCAAATGTATCACTCAAATGGGCTCCTCAAATGGGTTACTAAAACCTACCTTGCCACACAGATTAAACAGAGCAACAATTAGCCAAAGCCAGTCAAGCCAGCAAAACAAGAACAACTTGGGGTTGAAGTGTAGTTTATCCAATATGTCATGCATAGGCCTATTTCATGACATATTGGACAATTACATATTGAACAAACTACACGTGGGTTTAAAAGTGCAGTGACACACATCTGTTGATTTGGTCAGTGTGCATGCAAGCACTCACATGACGAACACATACACACTCACAGAGGTCTAACCGATCACACAAAACACAGATGCTAACTCCTTGGGTTGTTATTAAACATCGGTATCTGACTATAATTGATTATAATTACAATTGCAGGAATACTTTTTTAATCCAGATTTTTTTTTTTTAAATTAAATTAATGTTTGGGTTATTGAAGCCTTTGTTGCTTCCCAAAGACTAAAACAAAAGGTGGAGAGACCTTCCTATTTGTAAAGAAAAATAAATACAATAGAAACACACACACACCACTTTCATAACAAATTGTTATTATCAAATAGGAGTATTCAGTACTTTTAGTTCCAGGGATGTATTTGTTTTTGTATTCATAGTGAGACATATGTGTAGTGAGACACATCCATAACTGCATCATTAATTTGAATTTAGAAAAATATATTTCCACATGTACAGGTGTTGTTTAAATGTTAATCAAATCATACAATCAGGCCAAAATAGATTAAGCCACACACACACACACACACACTCACACTTTCACATGCACAGTAGACACAGTCAGTTGGATGTGATTGGCTGTCCGTGGGTGGACAGGCCCAGCTGCCTGTATTGGACGGCCACAAAGCACTGATATTATTGACAGCAAAAGGCACAAACAGTATGAGACACATTATCAACCAAACAGACTTGAATTATATTCTTTGTATCTAATGTAATGCTTTCATTTCAAAAGAAGATATTCATTGGACGTGGCGGGAGGCAGAACGTTGTACAATTGCTTTGTTTCAGAATAGAAGTCATATTTGCTACACAGCTTGAGTTTCATGCCTTTTGTGGGTCACACTGAAGGAAAAGTTCTAAAAGCTTGCGCATGTGTGCGTGTGTGTGTGTGCATTGTTGTAATGGAATCAATGGTCAATGTATTCAAGTATGCTTGCATGCACACTTGCTATTGATTGTTTGATTTTATATATATATATATATACAGATAGATAGATAGATAGATAGATAGATAGATAGATATAGAATACCAACATGAATATAGGCCATCACAAAACAGTAAAGAGATTGGTTAAAGATGAACATGAGAAACACAAAGAGCAACCTGATAAACCAGCAAAGCAACCTCAGAGTTCCAGGTTCCTCTAAAAATGACAGTTCCTAACTGAGTGAAGTGACCCGGAAGTACCTAAGTGGCAGCCATGATAAGAGCTGGTCGAATTCTCTAAATGCTAATGAAAGGTGCTTCAATGCTTCATTTCTTATCTCCTTTAGCATAGGGTACACTGAACCATCCTTTATGAAAAGAAAGCTGCAACATCATTCAAAGCGACGCACCATTCGGCCATTCATGAAAACAACCAAGCATGTAAACAATAATACTAATTGTGATTCAGGTCTATAATATGTGCGGACGGGAGGATAAGTATGAGCAACCTCAATGTAACAAGCATTTTGTTTCACTTTTGTGATCTAGCCTATATTCCTTTTTCATTCCAATTCCAATCTTGGTAATGAAGTCATATTTTTCACTGGGCCTTTTCACATATAGCCTACATGAAACGCACAGGCAAAGTATCTCTAAGATGCGCTTTTAGTCGTCCATCTTCAGAACATTGTAGTTTCACCACGGCAGACCTGCGTCTATAACATCTGCGGTAAACTTGAAGTTGGTGTATCTTCTCCAGAAAGACTATACAGATCTCTATGAAGGTGCTCAGCTGGTCCTTGTTGGAAGCTGTGGTCTTCACACTCTCCACAACACAGGGCAGGCAGGCTTTACAATATGGCAGCTCCTGAGAACAATGTACTTCCTCTGTACTCCTGTTTCATGCATGAGGTCCCAGGCATAGATCGATGAAATAGAAGGGGAATGTCATCTTCCTGACTGAACTTTTGAACTACATCTGACAACATTATGGAAATGATCCCTCCAGAGGAATGCAACTTTTTTCGCTCTCGCTGAATACTGGACTGGACCAAACATTGGTACCTTTTACCTATTGTTGAATACAAACATAGTTACAGCCAGGTGATATAGAATGCTGGTAATGTTAGTAAACATTTGATATTTGAAAGTACTAGTACTTTTAACAAAGTTGTTACATGTGTTTTAATCAGGATAAGCAACATTAGTCTAATCCTTAGCTACTAAGATAAAAAAATGAGTTATGCTTCACACCATTGCATATAACGTTGTGTGCTACTGTTGGTTTTATGTAGTTACATAATGTAGTAGTTCATTATGCTGACTAATTAGCTACCTACCCATTGCTTTGCAGCAGACATTTTCAACGTATTCTCCATTTCAATGTAGAGAATTTACACAATTAAAACAATACATCTTAAATATAAGGTAGCTACAAAATATATACTTACCACTGTGAAATCCTGCTTGTGAATGTGGTTCGGGTTGATCGTTTGTCGTACCTGACTTTGTGTTTCAGTATCAGACTTGGGCTCAAACAGGTACGGATGAACCAAAGCCATTGTTAGTGTTTTCAGCTGCTCAGGACTCCGGGGCGTGACATTTCAGACCCGTACTCTAGATTCAAGTTTATTGTCACATCACAAGTATAAATGAGTGAGTGAAATTCTTGTGTTCAAGCTCCCGTAACTGCAGTTATAAAAAAGAAATAAAAAATAAGAAATATTAAGGGTAAAAAATATACAAAATATACAATATACAAAAAATATACAAAAGAGCAATATACTGTATATATATACATCAATGTAATATAATATACATCGTTATATAAATATACAAGGGTATGTACAACACAGAATGATACTGAGGAAGTGCAAAAGAGCATGGAAAGATAACCGTAGTACTGTTCAGATGTGCAAAGAGCTTAGAAGATAAACATAGTATAATATGATACTGTCGATAGTGTCGAAGTTATTGTATGTGGGCAGGTATGTACATTGATGGAGAGCAGGGCTCAGCGCTTGTTCAGCAGCCTGATGGCCTGACTGTGGAAGCTGTCTCTGAGTCTATTTGTGCGGCGCTTGATACTGCGGTATCGCCTGCCTGACGGTAGTAGTGTAAACAGTTTGTGGCTGGGGTGGTTGACCAATCACTAAGCGGTTGACCAATCACAACAGAGTGGGACAGCTGACCAGTCAGAGCAGGCTGGGCTTTTCGGGGGGGGGGTGGTTAAGAGACAGGAGGTAAAACGGAGCGTTTCAGACAAAGGGTGAAAGAGATGCTTCATCAATGTACAGTGTGGGAATAATAATGTGTTTTTTTAACATTAAAGCATGTAAACATATTCTACTACAACCCCCACATTAAAGTATTAACCAGAGAATGAACATAATATGACCCCTTTAACTGGGTAATGAAAAACAGTCTGATTTATGAACATTGCTTTCGTGGTTTAGTTGTTCATTGACCATCAAGCTGTCCACATGATGATGATGATGATGATGATGATTATATATAGGCCCACCTGTGTGTGTGTGTGTGAGGAGGATGTAGTGAGAAATACTTAAAATGTCAAAAGTGTTGCATATTGAAATAGAATAAAAATGGGTTTAGGGTTATGATTGTGTAGGTATTGCTGTTATGCCAACATGTTGCCAACATACAAGAGATATGTTTAGCTGTAGATTCATGCAGTGCATAATTACCCATTACAAAATATTAATCAATTTCTTTATGAAAGTATACAGTTTTTGACTGGGAGCCAAGTGCCTGATCTTTTATATTATTAAGATGCACTCTTAAAACTAGAACTAGAATTAACTTGAAAATATCAAACTTTTATATTATAATCATACGTAAGAAATACTCGGACACTAGCTAATTAAGAGGGTTTTGTCACATTAAATACCGCCCACAGGTTCACTTATCTGTCTAATTTTTCTCAATCCAGTCTTTCATGTACACCTACACGTGTTATACTGTGGGCTCTTGGTGATACCTATCATACACCCTTGTGGATTGTATGTCTGAGTGCCTATTGCCTAGTGTGTGCATTGTAGTGTTTGACAACAGCTTTGTGTTCAACTATTATTTTGCCAACGTGTAGGAGTGCCTTGGAGAGGACGCAAACACCATGCAGGTGTATTCACACAGTTCAAGGGCTTCTTTATCTACCACAAATGTTTAACTGCCAATCGCCATGCTTATGTCATTTGACCAGGGTTCCCCAGCACACAGTGTGAGCACTAGCAAGGCAAATATACACCGTATCTCTGTGATAGATGGCTTATTCACACTATAGTGCCTATGTTTGTCAAGGCACGTGTGTCGAGTTTACCAGACATTACAGACATATATTGATGTAACAATAACACATTTTATATGTATTTGTAAATATATTATCCATCATATAATGATATATATTCCTTAATCCTTGCTCTCAGCTATCAGATTGCGTGTTGTTACCCTGCATTGCAGAATGTAATAGGCATTAACCAATCATTAAGTAAGTAGTTGTCAAAGTTGCAATCCCAAAGAACACACTTAATCTTACTACATGTATATGTATATGTGTGTATATGCATATGCAATATGCATATTACATACATACATGTATATTACTATTTTTAATGAATGTATCACGTTAACCAGTTAAATTCACAGTTGACAAACAAATACATTCATATTTACAAAAAATGGTCAGACAATGGTCATGACAGGCCTATAGTTTAAAATGTGAATTGGTAGCAAAAGCCTGTAGGGACAAAAGCAGGCTGTTTGATTTGGTATGATGGTAGCTATAAACTCATCTTACAGATGTTGGAGATTGATTCTGCTCCAACCTGACATGTGGACAAGAGAGATGATTAATATCAGGAAGTAGAGCGATTATCTGGCAACCAGAAGGTTGCTGGTTCTATCCCCGGCTCCCCCTAGCTAAGTGTCGAGGAGTCTGAGCTAGACACCTAACGCTAACTGCTCCCGACGAGCTGGCTGTTGTCTTGCATGGTTGACTCTGCCGTCTGTGTATGAATGATATGTGTGTATGAATGGGTGAATGTGAGGCAAGGTAAAGTGCTTTGGATAAAAGCGCTATATAAATGCAATCCATTTGACAGAATGGGGTTATCTGGACTATATTGGGAATAAGGATGACTCATTAGTGTGTGTATATGTATATCTTTATAGGCTGAGAGAAGGTCATGAGTGTTATTGTTACAACCCACTATGTGTCTAGGGGTGTGTGGGAAATAAAGGATAAATAAAAGATGATAATTTATTTTCAAGGTGGTCAGCTCACCAAACAATAGAGGGTAACAGCAACTGAGATTGGCCACTTGGGCACTAAACTGGAACTAAACAGGCACTAACATAAGACAATGGGCAGTGCCGAAGGAAAGTAATTTAATAAAACAAAACTCTCATAATTCTCATAAATCTCATAAAGTAAAAGTAAACAAAAATATTCTGGCTGACTACTCTGCTACTAGGCTAACAAACAAAGCATACATACAGTGACACCCAACCCTTCCCTAGTGTTATCTAAACAATGCAACAACCTAACGTGTTCAGACGTGTAAACTAACTTGTCTCTTTTCTGTAGTGCCGTACTCTAGTACACGTACGTCCAATTAGCAATTTACATAAGCTTAAAGCTGGACAGTGTTTCACAAACAGTAAAATAAAAGCTGGTACTTCGAGTTAGCTGGCCAACTCCTTGCTAATTGCAAATCTTCTCATATATATCCCAGGTGTTGAACGAGATTGGCCATCAGGAACTCAAAATTAATGAACCAATCAGGACAGAGACTCACAAACAGCCAATCATATAGGTGGATGGTGTGAGCAAAACCTGAAAAACTGACAAGCAAAGTAACACTGTGGCATTTAGTGGTCGGGTCGTAACACCTATCATATCCAGTCTACCGAAACACAATTTGTTCTCTAACTTCTACCTTTAAAGTTGTGTATATCGGTTAAATGGTTAACAGTCTCCAGAGCTATAGTAACAAGACATGAAGAATAAATATGTTTTTTTATGAAGAATGTTAATAAAGCAATAACCGAAATGTAATGGAAATGGATATCTAGGGTTAGGGTTAGGGTATCGGAAGTCCCGCCTTCTCTCTTGCCACTAAACCCATTTACTGTAATTGAAACGGATATCGCTTCCTCCAAAGGATGCTCAGAAGTCCCGCCCTCTCTCTCACGCTCCACACAGGCGTTCTGTCATGAGACGGAACGTCTGGGAACAAGGTATACCTTTATTCGTCAATAACGTTCCAAGGGTGTGGATTAATTTTAATTTTAATTAATTTTAATTTTAAAAGGCATAAAAAGCCTTTTAACACTTACAAAATCAATCTAATCACCTACAAAATCCAACATTAAAACCAATGGTCAAAAAGAACACATGACCAGATTGACAACACTAAGGAAGAATTAATCATTGTTGGTAACTGTGGTATTAGTAGCATAAACCACTCCTGGGTGTCCTGTTATAACCACGGGGTGGTGATGCGGCCATGGATTTCTTACTTATTTAATCTTGTGATTTCATTATTATTTGGTGGATTTTGAAATCATATAAAAAATTCAAGGATACTAAAAGCTGTTAAGAATGAAGACAAGACAAAGTATGTCACAGTTGACCCTAGTAGAATATTTCAGTTATATTGTTCTGCCCTAGTAGAACAATAACACATCCTTGCTATTAGCAAGGAATGCATGTTCCAAGACAGCATGTTCTCTAAGGTTCCTACAGAATCCATAGTATTTTTTTACTTGACAGTTCTGGGATACTAGATGATCAAAAGTTGTACAAATGGGCATGCTTGTAGAACATAAACAAGTGACGGATACAAAGGATGGGCCAGATTTGCCCATACGTGGCACTATAATCAGTGTTTGAATGTCAAAATTTCTAACCGCTGCCATTAACGCAGAGAAGGCATTCCACCGACGACGCCAATAATTGCGTGTGTGTGTGTGTGTCGCCGCTCACAGTGTGTGGTTGAAGTGTCGACCGTGTGGCAAATAAAGGACCAATGTCCTCTGATTACTTACTTACCACTAGGAAGGTCCAATATGCATGAAACTTGCACCACATGCACCATTCCTCATGAACAACTTTCACGCTTCAACCCATGCGGTCAGACCCTTTGGATTTATAGCGATGACCACTTCACCAAACACACACAAAAACTCCTTCTGAGCACTAGGTCAGAATAGCTTCAAATTTGGCACTCATGGGCCAGGTGAATGGCCCATGAGTGTGTGACTATACCGTCATATAATCTAAGCAATCAGGTTCCGGCATCATCTTACCCACCATCTTATGCCAACACAGAGACACAGAGAGCATGGGCAACTGCAGACGTTTTTTAACACTATATCCCTAATGTGGATAGCTACAGATAAGGTTGAATAATGGAGAAGTTAAAATGTGTACACACGACAGTGTGTACCCCCAGTATTTTATGTGTTTTTGGAAGTAAAACCAACACTTAAGTAGATGGACAATGGAGAATAAGAGGCAATTTGCTTGTTTATGTTGTTTAATTAGCTAAATAATGGGAAGAAAATACTCCCAACACATATGGAAGCATGTTATTTATTACCCCTGTCAGCAGGCTATGTGAAAGCTCTATCTGTATCATCCCCTTCACTGTTTGTACAGCTATCCCTCAAATAAGGATGCCAATACTGTACATTTTAGGTGATTATATTACTGTAAAAACCAACAGACATGTGACAATCTAAATGGGTTTATAGGGTTATCAATCCTTAAAAGGGTGAAGTTTGTTAATGAATGACAGACCAGCGCAGTATAATGAAACACATGGTGAGTGGGCAAAAACCTAGCTTGAAGTGCTGTTTGTTAGCATTGTGCTGCAAGCCTTTATGATGGTGCAGCTATGGGTTGCTTGAAAGCCAACTGCAAATATTGATAGTACAGCTATAATGGTTTATGTGAAAACAGTCACAGTCTTCCAACATGTGGTTACTGGCAATTCTTAATTGTTAAATATTCAGCACCTTGTCCTAGCACAGTCACTGCAGCATTTGATAAATAAAACACGTCTATCAAAAATATCTAAAAGGTGCAGTTGTTGAAATGTCAATGTTTGATTCTTTAAGAAATGTATTAATACTCCAATATCTTCCATCCATATAAAGAAATCCATGAATGAATCAAACATATTCTGATTAAGAGTCCTACAATATCATAAAAAATTTATAATGCTGTAATGATTGTTGTTTTTCCAAAAATTGCATCAAACTGGACCTGGAGTTATGTGCTTATGATTTTAAGACATAGTGTGACGAAGAGCCAGAGATAATAAAACTAGTCTATGTCTATGTCCTGACCTGACCCATTGTGTGTAGGGTTAGGGTTAGGAATAAAGCCATTTGGCACATTGCTTTGCATCATTAGTGTATCTAAAGTTATTGAGTTGTAACAAAACATCCAAGTATATTTATGGCCGACCTTCCTATCGTTGGAAGTCTTTTTGACAACAGACTGCAAAGAATCTTGGGGAACCCTCCAAAGGGAGAACCCACTTTAGCAGGGAAACAGCAAATCTACCCGTTTGAGTGCCTTGTTAGTGGACCATACTACCCTCTACTACAACAAGAGTGGTGGCAAGTTACAGATGGAATAGTGAGGCTAGGGGGAGGAAGGGAGGAGGAGGAAGGGAGGCTAAGAGCACTTGTCCTCATACTTAAGTGAATGGAACTAGAATTCAGTCACTATATGTGTGATCGCTAACAATATCGGTAACAATAATGACCAATTTATCCATCAAAAGAGCCAGTCACCACCAGCAGTGATTGTCAGCATTTAGAATAAAAACATATTGGTTTTGGATCAATAGGGCAACTCTCATTCTTGTATAGCACCTTCCTAAGAGCATTATGCAATGGAGAGTTGGCTGCATGAAAGGCAGGTCAGACAGATTTCTGTGGTTAATGCATATGGTGGCAAATGTGTGCCAACACCTTGAATAGAAGACAGTCTCCATCTCACTGAAGATTGCTTTCAAATAAGACCTTGACCCACTGGGTAATTTCAGTCACTAATGAAATCCCTCATCCATATTTTCTTTCCAATGGGCACACATGGACACACACACACACAATGGGTCCGTTTGCATTAGTTTTGCTAATTGGCTGTATCAATATAAAATGTATTGTATGTAAGAAATACTAAATGTATCTTGACAATGATCACTAAGATCTCCCTCTTTCGACAAATGTGTTACTTTTTTGTAAGTCGCTTTGGATAAAAGTGTCTGCCAAATTCTCTAAATGTAAATGTAAATGTAATGATAACAAGCACATTGTATTGTATTATTTGCACCTGCCAGACATTCTATTAACTAAAATTGCATTTTTACAACACATTGCTAAAGGATCATAATCTCTTATCTACTCAGAGTTGCATCCTTAGAATACGTGTATCTCTATTGATCTATCAGCACAAAATCCTCCGTACTCACATTTATGTTTAGAATGTTTACAATAACCGTAAACCTCTAACCCTAACCCTACAGGTTTTGAAAATGTACAGGACCTCTGCTACTATTAACTGCTAAACTGATGTAACATGCAACACACACATACACACACACACAGATAACACACACACACATAACACACACACACGTCGTCACTCACAAACTACCATCATAATAGTTTACAACAGTTTACAACAATAGCATTTATAACATAAGCACCCTCTTCACAGATACTCAATGCTAATGTTTGAATAGAAATCCTTTTGAAGTGATGTGGGTAGACTGCTCCAAGAAGCATACAAGTAGCCTAAACACACGTGTGATTCAGGTTCTCTGTAACACCACATCATTCTTTACAATACTTTAGAATACAAAAGGTACAAAATGTAATTCATGTAAATATAAAGATATAAATCCAAGGTTGCAACATTGTGCCAAAAACAATGTGGAGTCCCAGCAAATTAATATATTTTGAGTTTGATTCCTTGAATCTGAATCATTAAATATCAGCATCGGTCGAAGTGAAGTGATGGTGGGGATTGGTCAGTGGAATATATTTAGATTCAAATGTGATTCTGAAGAGTGCAAACCTTGTCTAAAACATGATGCCTAGCAACCATCCCTCACACATCAGTAAAGAAGCATGGATGGATCAGCTCCAGTGTCATCAGTTAGTCTAGCTGTCTCTCACTGCCTACATTATTCAACAGAAGCAGCTAGCACTGAGAGAAGAGACAAGAGTATGCACATACACAACACAAGCCACTATCGATTACCCAAGTTAATATGCAACTAGTCCTAATGATATACCCTCAAACCAGTTGCAGATGCACAGCTGCACAGCAACACATTGCTTTCAGAATTAGGTATTTTGACAAAAAAATGTGACTAAAAATGAATTGCATTGTTATATTATGCTAGGAACACAGCATACAGAAAGCAGGAATGTCTGTTGTAAATAGACAGATAATGAGTGTGTGTATTGTCAGTGATAAACACCTACACATTTACTGTCTTACCTTAAGACATAAAGCCCACCAGGGACAGGACTTCTAAGGGGCCTGTCACTTTTTTGTCTTATTTTCACCCCCTTTCTTTCCTCTTCATAGAATGTTCTAACTCTAAGGCCTCATCAGACAAGCTAGTCTCAGCAAGAGCAAAACAAACAAACAGAAAACACCCACAACACATCAAACCATGGATCAGAGCCTTGGCTCTAATTAATTCAATGACACACATCTTAGGCTCGCTATGGATGACCAATGGGGTAATGGCCTCTGACAGGCCACTGGTGGATCGCGGTGCTTGATGCGTCGGCTTGAGGCATGTAGAAAGGTTTCACTTTGGTTAACTTCATGAACATTCAATTTGACAATCAATTATGTGAGCACTGGCATCTTTAATATAATTTCCTGGTTTTTAAACACTTCCGTGTGGAAATATTGTTATCTCCCACAAGCCACAGCTAGAGAGGCCATCGGTCAACAGACATCTTTGATGCTGATGAAAATTACATCTAGACTTTATATATGGGATCATATTGAAGTGGAGTAAATTGGAAGTTCTAGGGACGACCTCTGTCCTCCTGACCTTAACCCCCTACTCTGACCATAAGCTTTACATCAGCCACCACATCCCATTCACAATACTTCACAATTCTTTTCAAGGAAAGCCGAACAGCATGCCCATTCACCATATTCAAACATGGGTCCTGAGAAAAAAAACTGAATCCAAGCTGTGTCATTTGTTGTTCTTCCTTTTTCTTTTCAGTCATGCAAAATCCTGATCATTTAACATATTATGATAGCATTTAATATACAACCATAACATGTTGTTTTAAGAAGCACTTTGAAAGCACACGTGCAACCACATAGTCACTGGAAGAAAAGTACTCACTGGAACCTGCAAGTAGCTGCCACCCTTGCTCCAGAAGAGGTTCAATGCCTCCAGTCACTTGGGGAAATGTCTTTTTTGTCAGAAGGATAAGCCTGGGGACAAACTTCACAACATCCAAGTCTTGAGTACATCTGAAAAGATTCTTCAACGAGCCACTATTTAGTTGCTGAAAGTATGAAAGTAAGATAAAAAAGTATCCATCAATATTCAGCTAGTTTGACAAATATTGCAGATAATTTTTTAATAATAATAACAATAATGCTAATAATAATAATGATTATTATTATTATTATTATTATACTAATAATAATAGTTATTATTTTATTAATAATTATAATTATTATATCATCATATGAATAATACCAACAATATTAACATTAATATTCATATTACTAGTATATTACAATTGAGGTGCTAGAAAAAATTTTCAAATGGTCAAATACATCATGTTTACATGTTAGCAATTTGGTTCATCATCAGTTCATTATCATTCATGCTATATGTAACACATTTACTGTACTAAATCATACAATGACCATGATATGTAATTAGAGATTAAGGAAACATGCTAAGTCAAAATACTGGCTTCTCCAATAACAATGCTACAGCCACTCTAAAATGTCCATGCCGAGCCAAATTGGCAAACTCAAGCAAATTAACTGGATGAACTGAGATTCTAATAGATTCTACCCAACCTAAACATAAAAAAAAAAAGTTTACATTATCTGACTGGGAGGAGGGAGCTGCGAAATCAACTCTCTCCAATATTTAGAATTTATACTGCAGTACCCATTTCAATCGTTCTTTGTCATTGTTACATATATCAACTTCTTTTTAACAACATCTTAGATAAACAAAATAACAATTTACTGCAATTTACAGTTCCAGTTGTTGAGTGTTCTAAGAGTCAAGTCAATAGCCAAAGTCACCAAAACAGCAGGTATAAATGTGCCCTTACAAAGCATGTGTAGAGTAAACTTTAATAGCCAAATGTACAGACATACACGCTCATATAGACACCACAAATATACGATCTGGATCCTAAAATGACCTATTCAAGGTTAACTTTGATGGTGTGTGTGTGTGTGTGTTTTAGCTTCAGCCTTATATTTTCCTTGTAATCTATGTAACGTTGTAAAAGCCCTTCTAATCTCTCTGTGGCCCTGGCCCTGATATTGACTTTGTAATAATTGGTCTGCCGGCTTAACAAGCTAAGCTGACATGACAGCCACTGATAAGTCTGGATGGGGGAAAGGGGGAATGTTGTATACTTAAGCTTACAGCTCTGTCAATACAGAAGCCTGACTGTAGGCTACGGTACTAGCAGCATATAAGCTATCTAACATACTGGGATGTCTTTTGTTGATCCTCTTATAATTAGGCCTGCTGTGCAGATTTACATAAGAAGTCTAGCATCTTGCTCTTTACCAGAAAATGGTTAACCTAGCAATTATGACTGCTTTAAACTTGTTCTATTCAAATCTTACTGTCAGTGATATATTGTTTTTTCACTCTCTTCGGACAAATGTACTTTTTGTACATTTAATTCACTTTGGACAAAAATTGTATATATTATATGTATTTGTTAAAATAAGTGTTAAATAGCTCTATACTCTGACAGCCATCACTGATATAGTTATATATATGTTTGGTCAGTAACATATATATAACATCCCCTCTGTTCTGAGGTAAGCAGATTTCTGGTATCCCGTTCCTGCCCTCAATCAGGAGAGGGCAGGCAGCAGGATTTCAGTGTTGACTGACAATGGTGGAACAGGAGATGCTACCGATTCCAGTGCTCCCAGGAATAACTTACATAACCAAAAAATGGCTGAAACTGCCAGGAAAAAGGGATAGGAGTCATTCGTTGAGTTCATGTGGTGACGTGGGGAGGAGGGAGGGGAGTGCTAACTGCAAAAACGGACAGGAAGTTGCCAAATGACGACTCTCGTCATTTCGCTTACAGTGCTTGTTAATTCATTAATGTGCATGGATAATATTACTTCTGAGTTTAGTTGGGATGAACATTAAACAAATACCCAATCAGAATTTTAGATGTTTGAATTGATAATTGATGTCCCATCTTTATATTGTTTTAATGATTTAATGTTTCTATAGTACTCCTCTTCATCTGACTCATATATTACACAATAAGATAGTTTGCGTTCTATAGGCATTCCTAACAGTCCATGACATGGGCATTTGTCAATAACTGATACGAAGTTAACCTAAAGGTGCTATATGTAACAATGACACCATGCGTTTAAAAGGGTACTGCATTGGAAAGAGTTGTCTCCACCCACTCCCTCCTCCCCAGACTCCAAGCTCACACCAGATTGAGGACACTGAGGCATCCGTTTTGAAATCCTTCTGGGATCCAAGCTGTCGCCATCTTTCAAATGAAACTCCAAAAAAAGATTTACATTTACCCATGTTTTTGCATGGCTGTGGTTATGGAGCTTTGTTGAAAGAGGACGAGGTTGGGTAGAATCTATTACAATAGCTTAGCTGCACATGCTCAGCCCTCTATCCATCTATCCATCCATTTATATATCCATCCATCCATCCATCCATCCATCTATCCATCCATCTATCTATCCATCCATCCAACCATCTATCCATCCTTCTATCCATCCATCCATGATTCCTTTGCATCCAAGTCAAGCTTTGTCATAGTGACATCCTGCAGTGCAGCGGTCACTCTGGCCCTCTATAGCCCGTGTGATGTGCTGTGATCAAACACCGTGTGTCAGCAGTGCTGACAGGGAGCGTGCGGCGGTGGAAAGGCCACTAGGTTTCGGATGCTTAAGGACACTGAAGAACAACACACTGACCCCTTGGGCTGTTCACCCACAACTCACGACCACACACTGGGGTCATAATGCAACCCACTACCCCCTCGCTTACTACCTATTCTTAGACATCAACACTCAACACACACACACACACACACACATTTTCAGCAACTATGGCCCTATCAAACAGTTGTATGCCAACCTCAGCCAGGCTAACCTTTTCTTTCTTTCTTGGCCTTACACCCTGACGTAGATCCCTCCCCCAGTTTTCTCAGCACAATCCATTACAATTTGGCCCCATGGATCCCTTCTGACACGCTGATCTGAACTGAGCCACTACGGCTAAGGACAAGTGGCCAGCCACAGTCTGGGTCCCAGGAATTTACCACAGAAAGGTCCTCGGCAAACATTTAGAGATATCAACACAGTAGTTTCTAATATCTATTTTTGCTTTGGCCAGCTGTGCTACACATGTTTAACCTACACCAAGGAGGAGTTAAGGTGGAGATTGGAAATTAAACCTCTTACCTCTAATATGTTTATGTGAAGTTATTCACTACATCTAAAATTGGGAAATAACGTTGAAATGTCTCCCCTCCCATCCAAAACATGGAAATTAGATTGGAAAGACGGGATTCAAAGAAAGACCTACATAATTAGTATGTTTAACGATCCTCCACACCAGATGCTGATCGGATTGGAGGTGGTAATGTAATACAAACCTTGGACAATTGAGAAAAAAAAACAATATCCCATAGAATAGTGATGCGATGGCCCCAATCTTTACATCACTTCTCGTAGATTTCGACATAATAACGAGGACCATTGTTTATTTTGTTTAGTGCTGATACTTTGATGTTATTGTACATGTAATGGAATATTGTATTGGTAGTCAGGTCTTGCACAGTGCAGTAAATAAAAGCGAAGCAATGCCTCATTTTTGGTACCACGTTTTAGCATCTTATCACCCACGTAAAATCGGTATAGAACTGAATAAATATTTCCCATCAAAATGCCACACTGCAGTATTAATTAACTTTATGTTTGGCCAAATAGTCCAAGTCCAAACAAAGACATATTTTTCAGGCCATAGAGAATACAATTTATAAAGAGAGATGTGTTAAAAAGAACATGTTGTTAGCAGGACGTACAAGCGTGATAAATTTCAGTTTGCCTTTTGTCAGTGAATACGTCTGGGCCCATATGGTTGACTACAAAAGTATGTGAAAGCAGCATTTAAAAAGCCAGGCCTACCACATTAAAGCCTATAACAATCTCTGTTCATGGTGAGTTATCTCTCTCAATTAATCACCACCCACAATGGGATTTCTGATGCGTTCAAGCCCCCTGAAAGCTGCAGGTCAGGGCAAGGGCAGACTGAGTCTTTAGTTCCCCATTCTCTGTCCTCTCTGCCCCTTTCACTTCATCATTTTTCCTCAACTCCTTTGCAGAAAAACCCCCTTGACATAGTTTTTTTTAATTCTGAAAGGTAAATGAAGCAAAGAGGGAATCAAGTATCAAACAATACAAAAACAAATAGAGAAAGATAGATGTTGAGAGATCCTATGTTTTAATACGAAGGCCAGTCTCATAGAAGCCAGTGAGTGAGACGGAGCACTGACTGACTGACTGACTGACTTGCTGGCTGGCTGAGGGTCTTTTCGCCTGTTCAACACCACTCTGGTCACGCCGACAGTGCTGTGTTGGGCCTGTGAATGGTATTGTATTGTCATTTCTACTCCCCATTCCAACACTGTCTGAATGGGTTTAACCACTGGTTTAGATTCAGTTACACGGTTTCACTTGAAAGTCTCCCCCTCCCACCGCTTTGGGCTTCTTTGGTTCCCTTGGCTGACCTGTTTAGAAGCCACCGTGGAAATGTCATGTTGCCCCTCCCATGGGACAGGCCCGACATTTTCTTTGATACATAACAACAACAAAAAGAGAATAGTTTGGAACTACCACGGTCTTTCCAGAAACGCCTGTTTATTGTAGATTGTAACAGTGTGGGAGTAGACTATCAAGTGGATACACTCTGTTTTCTATGCAATAATGAAACAACTTCCATCTGTTTCATTTATATAGTTTGAAATTCAAAGTGGCAACATTTATGTATGTGTATAATGCTAAGCTGACGTATAACGTATAATGCTTTGACTCCTTAGTCTGTCAAAATTTCGTACCTAAAGCCTTTGCATTTATCCAGCTTTATGCAGCTATCCTCATAGCAACACAGCCCTCCAAACAAGTGGTGGACAGGTGGGGGTGTGGGCCTTTCTTTACATTTCCACTCATTCGGCCCAATACAATAATATTAACTCCCACATTTCCTCAGCTAGTATCTGGAGAAAATGTTGGACTTTTGCCATGTACCTATTGTTTCTCATTTGTTATGCCTCTTGTGTTGTATGGGACATCACATGGTTGAATTCCAAATGGTTTTAACTGAGCTGCAAGTTGTGATGAATAAGGAAAAGAGGGCATTGAAGAAAATATACATGTATTTATTTAGCAGATGCTCTTCATCCAAAGAGGCTTTCAACTGAGGCTGAGAACAGTCAACGCATACAATCAAAAACTACAAGTTTTCAAAACACATAAGAGTGTAGGATTGCTGCAATGTGCAGACCCAGACTGAATGTCCTCAACATACCATTGATATTTATTTGTGTGCACTGTTCTAATACATTTCAGGTTAGATTATTAAGATAATTATGACAGTTAACTAGCTACTAGATCTGTAGTTAGATATGGAGGTTTTATTCAAAATTGAACTAATTGTCAAATTATGCATTTTTTTTCTCTATCTTGTCAAACTTGAATAATTTAATCATAAAGTCAATTAGTTTTGGGTCCTACAAATGTATTTAGTTGCTACAATAACTGAAATGACTAGACTTCAACACCTCAATCTGATTGATGGTTTATCGTTACTTGCCAATGGTAATAGGACTGAACAATGCAGTTTGGACTCTCAGCTGAAAGCTTCTGGGTGTGATCTGTAATGTCCTCATTATTCTGTAGGCAATCTTGAAATGCTTAAACCCTACCTGCTGCTGTTGCTTATTGTATTGACTCAGATACCGAAAGCGCATTTCGCTTTGGGTAAATGTGTCTCCTATTACTTACTAAATAGGATAAAACTAATTTGGTGCAAGCTATGTCAGCAAACCACTGAGCTTTCCTGTCCCACTTAACTTCAATCTCCTCTTTGAAAAGACAGGCCTATCATCAATTACTCTGTAGTCTTTATGCAGCTGTCAATTAACTAGGCCAATAATTAGATATATCTGCTGTATTAAATGAGGCCATGCCCACTCTTCTGATAATTGCATTAACTGCTGTGTCATTTTTTCAGTTAATTCTGCATTGATCTAATCTAAGCAATTGCATTCATTTAACTGACACTTAAGAAAGAAATACTTTGGTGTCATTGGTTAATGCCAGCAGGATGTGATATGAAACATTATCAAGGCCTATTTTTCATTGATCAAATGACATTACATATCAAAGTATTACATGACATTTGACATCAACTTTATAACTTTATATGAAATCATGTATATATATTCAATCAACATTGCATAAAACATGTATAATTTAAATTGGGAGAGTACCCTATTCAAATATTGTTAAAGGCTCAATGTATCTTTGTTATATCGACATTTAAAACCTATTCAACTATTGATCACATGATTGTATTACATAATAAGATCTAAATTCCTAACAATAAAATTGTTCCTTAAACGATCAATTAAATGGTATCTAAGATGCGTCTAGGTTTTTCCCTTGACTTTCACTTGTTGACAGTGGTCATAGACAAACAAACGCAAATGTGTTCCATCCTGTTGAAAAAGGACTTCTCGTCGCGCATATATCTAACTGACATGGGCCATTGGCCTGAGAGACTAGACATAATGCCGACGCGGACTCTAACAAGTAATTGGTTTCATTGGTGAGTGGATAGAAAGCGTTAGCTGGTTGCGGAGGGTTCCTGTGGCGTTTGAGCGCACTTGGGTTAATCACAGACGCTAAGTTGCTGGAAAACTTCCCAATAGACATACTGGATGACTGGCGCACAGCCACCTACACCACTGCTAGCAGTCTATTGCCTGTAGGCTAATCCTGGGCTCTCTATCTTTTTTGTGAGTTCAACTATGAAGAAGTAGCAAAGCTCAACGTTTAAACGTAACGGAGCAGCGACTTTACATTTAAACTAGAATAAGAAAAACCAGAAGGCCTATCAAACTATTTCATTTAGATATAGGCTATTGAATCCTGACATTGTTAGACCTCTGAAAAAGTTGGGTTTTGTTTTAAGATACTGTGTATATTGTTCATCAAAGTTACGAAAGTTACGTATATTTAGTGAAACTGAATTTGGATAATCATTTATAGGCCTATAATATAACAATTTCTGTATAATCTAAGCGTTTCCGCAGCATTTGTTTTGATTGATTTGACGTCCGCATAATACTGCATTTCTCCAGCCTATAGGCCTAGTTGTTGAAATAGGGTTTTGTACCATTTGACTCGCTCACACATACAGCTGCATTTGTCTTGCAAATCCATCCCCGCTGTGCCAGGAAAAGAGAGCAGTCGGACATCAGTGAAGTTCAAGCGAGGGAACAAGTGAAGAGACTGTTCCATAGCAGCCCTTTGTGAATATCAAAACGGGGCGCTGGTGAAAAATGATGCATGCTTTTACACCTCTGAATCCTGGCAACTGAGAAAGGATGGAGAGGGAGTCGTGAAAACGTTCTACAGAAACAGAAGCCTGTCATGGATAGGAACAAAGGAGCCATGGATACATTTAGCTGGGCTACAACGAATGTTGTACCCTCTGCCGCATGACGGGAATCGGGAAACCATATTGTATGGAGATAGTTGAGAGGAGAAAGCACACGGCTGGGAGAGAACGGCTGCTTTGATCGACGCACCGGGGTCCACAGACCCCCCGGCGCGCTCACAATGACTGCCAGGGCTCATTTCATTTTTAACCTTCTAGACACACTTACAAACTCTGAGTCAAATTTACATAAAGGCCTACTTCTAATAAACAACATTTATTACATTTTGGCATCGGCGTTCAATTCATATGCCTTTTACATTTTATGTTTGTTTCTAGGCCTAGAGTGAAATAGGTAAGAAAAGTACAGTGGAGTAAACACGTTTATAATTCCTTATTTTACTATGATAGGCTACACTATACTATCATGTAGGCTATACATAATTGTAAATGAAATAGTTAATTTACCTTTTCTTAATTTTCGTTGTGAAATGGTAATACATTTGTAACTTTTTTCACATTTTCTCTCAACATTTTCATGAATGGTTCTGCAACACATGGTAAGCCTATATATTATTCACCATTAGGCATCGTCAGTGTCAACAAATATAGCAGCAAAATGTCTTTACGCCTATGGCTAATTTACTCAAAGGCACGTCTCCAGTTCTCTGGTGGAGAGGTCAGCCCGCTATGTACGGTCCACCAAGGGGGCTTTTTCACATTTCAGTGCTCGACAGCTGACTCTGTGAGACAGGCGGAAGAGAGGGCGTCGCTCTAATGTTAGATGCATTTGCGTCAAATATAATGTAATGCTAATCTGTAATCAGTTTTTTCCTCCACTTTTTTAAAATAGTTTGAACTAAACCTATCTCATCAGTTTAGTAACCGTCTACAACAATATAACAGACAAATAAGTAAATATAAGACAATAAAAAACAAAAAAAATATTATTATTATCATTATTAGTATTTGTTTTTTATTATTATTATTACGAAAATGGCATTGTATATACAGAATGCCCAAAAAGTGTATCCCTAATCAGGTTTTACGAATTGCATGATTGAACATTCTCAGAAACGTTATTCGACATATTCATTCGGAAATGTTAATGATCCGATATCCGTCTCCATGAAAAAGCATATTAAGTGAGGGATTAAGAGAGTGTTTTTAGTTTAGATTGACCAAGACGCGCAGTTGCGCAACAGATCAATGCTGAACTTTTACGCACGAAGACGCTACAAGGTTTGTTTATTTTAAGAGGATAATGTTGGGTTATATTTATTCTCCCAAAGCCACTTTCGCATTATGAATCCATAAAATTAGTCGTACATCTTAATACACGAGTATACTCCAGTATATGTCTAGTATACTACTAGCCCTATACTAGTCATCGCCAAAGTAAACCCACTTAATGTGCAATTTAATGTGAAGCAAGTATTCATCAACTAGCGAAGGACTTCGGTTAATTAGTTATATAGAGCAACCGTCCTCAGCAGAACTACGCACATGCACTTGTGAAGACTTCAAGTAAATCTATGCATCACAATGGATAGCCGTGCGCAAAAAGCACATGAGAAACCCCTTGGGAAACCTATTGTTTCGTTTTACGGTTGTACATTTCCTTCATTTATTCTGATTCGTGTCACCAAAATGTTTTCTGTTTTCAATAGCGATTTTGAAATTGTATTTTAATTTAATCAATCAGATTTCTCCTTAGTAGTGAGGGAGACACTTGTTGTCTCCCTAAGTTGAAGCTATTGAAAAGTTCAATATCCCGGAAAGAAACTGAGGTTACCATCTCAGGTTTTTTCTACAAAAGAGCAGCGTCTTAGCACCATATGTTTAATGGCTACCGCCGCCCATCCATTATTAAAGGTAAAACGTGGCCTTTTAAAAGTTGGAAAGGCTCCTTTATTTGAGTTAGATGGAGCACTTGCGCACAAAACCAGACGCGCGTCTCGCCATTGACTCGCTCCTTTCTCTTTCTTTCAGGAGTCTGTAGCGGCCACTGTCATTCCCGTTTCATTACAGCATAAGCTTTTCATCACGCGGCATTGTCCTCGTTGAAAGTAATGCTGCGAATCAAAGAGATGACAATATTTTCTATCAGCTTGGAGACCCTGGACAAGAGCCCTCGAGCTTTGGCAAAAATCAGAGCCGGTTATTCATCTTGTCACTCCGCACCTGTGGTCCGTGCATTCAAAGTATACAAACCTGTCCCTATTAACATTAATTATTCACAAACAAAACAAAGGCTGAAATAGAGCAGGTTGAAGTCTGTTTATGGTTCCAATTTTTTATCCTCTGAAGATGTGCCCAAAGCGTTTTTCACGCTGTCATTTGCAACAAGTACCAGTCTCTCTTTTTCAAATTGAATTTCACATTTCAACCGCAGCATCTGCGTAATCTTAAAGATCCAAATAATATAACACAAAACCTACGTAAATGAGGTTTTGTTAAATCTTAGTAATGAGTAATTAACTTTGGAAACAATAGTGCAGAGTGTTGCGAGTGTGGGACGGGGAGAGCCGTGGGGTTTGTTCTGCTGTCTAGAAAAGGCCAGGTGATGCCAGGGAAAACGGTGTCGTAAGGAAGAAGAACTCGCCGAGTCCTTATCCTTTCTCTCTTAAAAGCCGACATAAATTTAATTGGTATATCAAGGCTTAGCAATACGACCTTTTAGTTAATTGGCTTGGGATGCAAGGAGAGGGACAAAACAAATACAACGTTAAATCTGGCAGGCTCACACTCCGAGCTTCAGCCCGGGTGTCACATCAATGAGAATGTGTTTTATTATTGCAAAACCTCATGCTTTACACTTCCCATATTGTCTGCCGGACAATGGCTGATGGAACATTAAAGATGTGGAAAACGGTGCCAACTCGTCTCGAAGACATAGCAAGGGCCTCTCTTTGCTTGCTTTTAAGCAGCTGCTGCCCAGGGACTCAGACGCAGAGAAATGAAAAGAGGCAAAGTTTGAAATACCAGGTGCATCCCCTGTGAACGACAAGGGAGACTGATCATTTACAACGGGGCACGGGGGCCGTTATAAAGATGTAATTTACTTTGCAAGGCGCCTTGGAAAATGAAGTGGGCCACGGGGGAGTAGGCTAGTCCCAGCCTTTTTGGTAACTTCCCTTTACAGTAATGCTTTATTTTATATTTGTCTATTGTTTTGCCTTTGCATGTCGTTGTTGATTTCAGATTTTAAATCAGATTTGAGTCAGCCTGCGAAGAATATTATGCTTTCTAATAGTTAATTGTAGATTAAACATTGAAGATATATATATATATATATATATATATATATATATATATATATATATATGCGCCTATAGATAGATAGATGGTCTGCAACAGGTAGGCCTATAAGCTCTCCTAGTGAATTGATATCATCTTTCAGAACACCATTATCAAACAAATCCGATTGGCTCGTTTTCAGACGGCAGGGAACATAGAAGTAAAACCTGTCAGATAGTAACGTGCCTTCTCTTTTAAAAAACAGTGCCAAAACCGCGGCTGAGAGTGACAAGATACCCGGAGTATTTCAAGCCTCCAAATGCGCCTGTCCATTCCGCTTGGTTGAAACCAAAAGGCGTTAAAGAAGGCATTTCAGTCTTTGTAGCATATACGCCTACACAAAACAACCTACTTCACAAAACGGCAAGCCATACCACAATGGCCTACGACTATTTGCACCCATCCTATTACCATCTCTTTGCTGAATGAAATGCCGTAGCAAACCTTACATTATTGTGGCTTTAACGACGAAGCATCTTCATCTTTACCAATATATTTACCATTCCACTCGATAACTTCGGTTATCACGTATCACGTTTTATTGTTGAACGAGACACTGATACAACATGGCATATTGCAACTGTATTGTATTGACACATGGCAACTGTATTGATTCGCTAATTTAAATTTGCATTTAATTCTAAATTAAGTATCAAATCTAATCTAATATCTAATAAATATAGGCCTAGATCACGGATGAAACCGCAAGCCTACTAAATGGAAAGAAATATCATTGGTAAAATATATGCTAATCGTTAGGGCATTCATACTTTACCTTTTCAAAAGATCCTTAGAGGTTCCTCGAAGCAATAGCGCAGCCTGTGTTAATGCGTTTGCTCGTTGATGGGACCATTGGGCATATATCTGGCTCTGTAAACTAATGTAATCTGGGGGCGGACGTAAACGGAAGAGATAAAAAGGAAGTGTTGCTGCAAGCACGGGAATTGTGGCCTTGGTGCACCTGGCAAGGGACAGTAATATCCCAGCCAACACAGACCGCAGCCAGAACCCTGGGACCCTTTCACCTCAACTGACGGCGCCCACTGAACGTTTTCTATAGGCCGATGCGTTATGGAATTATGGATACTATGCGAATCTATATTTCCAAAAAACGTTTTCCAAACGTGTAGTGCTCATGCTGAACATACAAAGGCACTCATGTAAATGTTACATGTTAAGCATACATGTAACCTAGGCGCAAACGACTAAGAGTACGTTACCTCCGTGGAGTGCCCTATTCATGAAAATGTAAGTTTTATCTGATCGTATTTAATGACGATAAACTCACCAATATTGCAACCCTATGGACAGCTTGGGTCATCCTCTATTAGCATGCCTTTGGTTTCACAATAACGTCATCTTAGTAGCTTGCGGCTAAATATAACCATTATTAATTAAGTGTGTCCTATCAATACGTTGATTCCGTCAAAACAGTCTACATATTAAATTGTCCCAGCCAGCCATTCAATTATCATGTATTATATTATTAATTACTATGCCTTTTTAAGATAACAAGGGATATCCTTAATTATTAAAACATACGTACAAAACATAATTTAAATACATGATTTAAATCAATTAATCGGTCATAATTTATCTTACGCGAATGAAAATACCCAGCTGTTAAGGAGGACAGGCCTAATTCAATTGTAATGAAAGAATGAAAACGCTTGATACTGTGCTGAGTAACCAAAGACAGTATAAAGATTTATTTTCAGATTGTGTATAAATATAATTCACTGTTGAAGGATAGAAAAATATAGGCCTACTATGCATAGGCCTACGGTATAAAGTCACCTGTTATACTAATAAATTAAACATAAATTATCCCGAAAAATGAAATAAATTAAATACATTATTATTTATGATTGCATGCTGCCTACGTTTCAAAAAGTAGACAATACAATAATATTTACAAACTCATTGAAACAATGATAGGCCTATACAATAAAATGGCAACAATTAGGACTATACAGTCAAATTGTGCTCACTTTTTTGTGCGATGAATGCGCATTCAAAAAAATATATATATTCACATTTACAATAGGCATGTTGTCGAACAAAAATATTTTGTTTATTTGTATAATGTTACTAACATTTTAATGCCAACATGCTAAAGGGAGGCTCGTTTTCGACATCCGTAAATGACGACTTCATGTGGAGTTTCCGGGGATCTTCTGGAGTCCAAACTTTAGCCGTCCTGATGATATTTTGGTCCCTGAGCTGCTTCTCGTCTGTCCATGAGAGAGAGTGGCCGGCAAGAGGCGGCAGCCCGTAGTCTGGGTCGCTTGGGGAGGGGGATCCTTAAGGAAAGAGACGGAAAGAAAACGGTTAACTACCTTCCTATATATATTGTAGTAAATAAGAAATGCGAATGTGTGTGTGAGAGAGAGAGAGGGGTAGTTTGTGTGTGTGTGTGTGTGTGTGTGTGCGTGTGTGTGTGTGTGTGTGTGTGTGCGTGTGTGGGTGTGTGTGTGCGTGCGCTAACTCAACTCAGATGTTAGCTCTTGAGCCTGCGAGGGA
>OMKP01020990.1:0-17408 GCA_900302375.1 Bathygadus melanobranchus
CGCAACGGGCCAAACTAAATGACAAATGGGGAGATTATGGATCAGATCATAAATAATAGTTAATGACGTTAACTCAAGGAAATGTTTTGCACTGTGCAGTCATATAAGTAAGGTCTCTCTGTCTCTCTCTCTCTCTCTCTCTCCCTGTCTCTTTGTCTCTCTCTCTCTCTCTCTCTCTCTCTCTCTCTCTCTTACTACAGACTATCCTGGATCCAAGGGGAAATGTGGTTGTTTAACCAAGTTTGAGATCTAAAGTATAGAATGATATGATATTCATGATGTTGTTGGCGTATATGTTTGTCTATTTCTATTTTTATCTATTGCTTATGTCTTTTTGCCTGTCTTTGTGGTTGCTCCACCTTGACTTCCCTTCAGATGAATTACCAGGCCTCTGCTTAATCATCTTAATCCACTTTACATTTCGCCACATTAGTGTGAACCAGTTGGGAAACCAGCTTTTTGTATATTTCATGTTTTACTTCGCCTCTCTGTGACACCCTTGTCAAAGCGGGAGCACAACTTTGAATGGACCTTAATGAAGAAGTTCAGCTGATTGTCAATTCAAATGAAAGTAGAACATCGAACGCTGTGGGCGACATCATTTGCTCCTGCTGGGCGTTCAGAATAACAAGGCACTCCAAGGAGCGGTCGGCTTACAGAACGCGGGCCAAGCTGCTGTGTCTGTTGGGTGTGGTCCAAAAGCAAGCATTAAAATGAATTGGCTAAACCAGTGACCAATTAACTCATCCAGCGAATCGCCGGGCGTTGTTGTTCGACTGTGTTTGTTTTTAATGTAAATCCAACGGGCTATTTATAGACTTAAGAGCAGGCGTAGCGTGGCGTCTGCAAACCGCATCAGAAATATGCACGCAAAATGTGTCCGTTCTTGTCATGCGCTGAGCTTTCTATAATGCTATGCAGCGACCGATCCAAGTTTCTTCCCAGTGCATGAACATACCTGGTGGACTACTAGTAGTAAACACATTGTATTTTCACTCTTGTTGTCAGGCAGAACGTTGGCTTGAAACGGACTGGTTGGGGGTGGGGGGGCTAGCATACAAGCATAGGAAATAAGAGCTAATAGCTTAAAATAAGGCGGCCTTTTGTCATGTTGACTTGTAATGCCACGCTGGTGCCACTCTGTCACATAAAGATGAGTTACACACAAACAGATGTTCTGAGCCCCTCTCCTGTCATCTTCTGCCGGTTTTTTTTCTCTCTATAAAGGTTAGGAAGTTAAAAAACAAAAGTGTGGCCTGCAGCAGTCGATCAGCCCAGATTACTGTTGTGTCAGCCTTTTTGGCCGGGTTTGGAAAACTGCACATATCAGTTTTACCTTTTAGTTCAGTATCCATTATGTGGAGTTCCTTTGTGGCCCGAGAGCAGTAGTCATAAAAGACGTCATTAATGAGTAATACTATTAATTAAAAAGTTGTTAATCAGTGATAAATTATATTTTATCTACTTGTCAATGTAAAAGAATATAGCTTTCTGGGGGAGATTTAGCCAGTGACATTCATTTTATAATTTTATACTTTCTGACTATAAACAGCCCTGAGAATGCAGTGTCTTGTTCACACGGTGCAGCTAGGCCTTAGCTGGCTGGTGGAAATACACTTCTATAGCCACTGTATTACCGTTCTTTAAATACTCTCTGTGTGCGCTGTATGTTCAAATGATCCCATTATCGTCGGAGGATCACGTCATTTGTAGAAAAATGAATCTACAACAGACTAAAACTGTATTACATCGGCGCTGTAGCTCCTTGTAAATTGGACGGCCTTCCGTAATGAACACAGGAGATGGCCAAAGAGAATGCACCCAAATGCACTATTTTAGAGTAATAAAGTTATTGAGGGAATCTTAATGGGCAGCCTTGTTTTGGGAGGGATGGAGCGTTTTCAAATCCACAGGAACAAACATGAATGGCAGGGAACAATGCTTCACGACTTAGCGTGGTAGAATCCCCACCAAGACGGGGAATCTCCAATAATGATCAGGTCAAATGACCCCCAGCAAGCCAGGAGGTATAGAGAGGCACTTTATGGAACATCTTTACGGGTAGTAGCTCCTCTCTTTTTCACCTCTCCTCTCCTCTCCTCTCACCTCCTCGCCTCTCCATCCTGTATCTCTCTCTCTCTCTCTGTATCTCTCTCTGTCTTTTTCTCTCTCTCTCTCTCCCTCGCTTGTTTCCTCTCACCTCCTCTCCACCCTGTAGCTCTCTGTCTGTCTGTCTCGCTTGCTTCCTCTCACCTCCTCTCCACCCTGTACCTCTCTCTCTGTGTCTGTCTCTCTGTCTCTCTCTCACCTCCTCTCTCTCTTCCTCTCTCTCTCATTTTCTTTTTTTTCCTCGGCTGTTGGCAACCTGTCCCCTCCCCCGGGGAGTCTGGGAGGCAGCGAGCCGTCACCATGGTGATCTGAACACAGATCCCCCGCACGCCGGCCCATTGTGACTGGCGTGCGTCGGGGTGAGAGGGAACAGAATGTCACAGCAACAGGTTTTTTTCGGTGTTTTTGTTTTTGCCTCAACCCTCGGTAGGATTGTTTGTGCGCGGATTCGTGTGCTCGACTACACCACGGGGACCGAGGGGACGTCGAGGTTTGAGCTCATCGGAGAAATGCGCTAGAGGGACATAAAGAGACAAATTGTGCATTATTATTATTATTTGTTGTTGTAATATAAAGGGGAAACCATAAAAGAATACAGAGATTTCACTGTTAAATTCAAATGGATGTGTTTTATTGTTGATTTGTTTGCTTTGTCTAGTACGTTGTTGGGCTCCAATTATTTAGAAACATCTAAGAAAAGGTCTATTTTTCGTGTATACAGATAATTTCCTGCTGGGAAGATTGAGCATGGCCACTAGGGGCAGCAGGAGCAAATACTGGCAGCACAGATTTGTTAAACCACTCCTGCTCAGGAGTTATAAAGACTGATAGACTTCTGGATTATGTCTTCCTTTATCTAAGGTTGGACAAGTCAAATGACCAACTCAAATCTATCAACCTCAAAATGATTTGTTAGCACCTAGCATTACTACATGCATACTGTTTTGTTTCTGATTATTCTTACTAGCAGAACATGTGCACCAGTTATGGGGTATAAGGTACTTGTTGTACTTCATATTTAATAAAGTCTGTGAAGCCGACACTTGCAGTGTTTCTTTCTTTTCTTCTGCCACAGTGCCAAGTATTGACTCCTCCCCCTGCCCCCTGTAAGTTCTCTGTTCGAAGTGGCCTTTGACCTCGCTTGGTCCAGGAGAGAGAGAGAGATAGTTAACAATAACTTGGCACTTTGGAAATCAAGCAGCTTTTGCCCCCAACCCTAAAGAAGACTGGGCCTGTGCCCTGTGACAGGTTCAGTTTTGCCCTTGGTCCCAGAGGTTAGGAGCGGGGGTCACCATATGCCAGAGGACATCACACACCAAACCTTAATGCCTGACCTTGTCTTGACCCCTTGCCCTCCCACACCAGTCCAGTGCCAACCCATGATACAGATAGTTCATCTCTGGTGGTAATTAGTATATCATCTACATATCTGCAAGTGTAGTGTGTCTCTGTTTTACATTATTTGTTGTACATCATCTTTCATATTTACCTTGAAATATTTGTATGTACCGTAACCAACCTTGAGAATTGTTTTATTTGCACGATGACAATGGATAATTATTTATTTCAGTTAATATCATTTGACATATATACAGTAGCATGGTGTTTTTGCACTCAAACTGTCTCGTTGCCATCTGTAATCCCGGAGCAAAGACTGCATGTCTTAGCAGAGTCTTTTAGTATTTAGAGATGTCCCTCTGCTTCGTTCTGCCAATGACCTCAACCACAGCCGAGGTCCGCCTCAATCAGTAATCCCTCTTCAGGATTCCTCCCGGCTCGGGGAGTAAATAAACATTTTCAGCGTTTATTGGAATACAGCTTGCCAGAAGGGACTTCTGCCTTCTCCTGTAGCTGCTCCAGTAATTAGCAAATTGATTAGGAAGAACTTCAACACACCTCCTCGCCTCTTATCTCCCCGTTCTAGGACAATATTTGCGGTGCCATGGGACGGCGTAAATATTTTAAGGGGAACCCTCGGTGAATCTCATTAGCTGGCGATGGGGCAGAACAGCTGTCTCCCGACGAAGGTCCCAGCCAATTTTCTAAACTGTGATTAAAGAAAAGTTTTGGATTATTTAAACCTGCCAACGTCCTGTGGGTTTTTTCCCCAGCAGCACCAAAGACCTCAGTTAGTTTTCCTTCTCCAGCGTGCCAAGCCCTCGTCTTTCCCCTTGGATCCATTAGTTTGAAATCATTTGGGTGATGACTCTTTGAAAGCGGCGGTCATTCCGGGATGCCGTGAACAAAATGCAACAAAGACCTTTCTTTTTTATGCGCAAATGCTAATTAAAATGTTGTACCCCCCATCCCAGAGCTGCAGAAGGAAAGACTTGGTAGCAATTTGGCAGATAATCAAATCGCATTTTAAATGGAGCCGTTTAAAGATGACTGGAGTCTGCTCACAGGAAGACACAGTGGCACAAATTAAGCTGGAATAAGCTGCTGTGCGCACAAAGGAACAATGCATCAAAATCCACATCACAATACTGGGTCGGAGTTGTGTAAATAGACAACTTGCTGCTCTTAATTTGTCTTTTTCTAATTAGTTAAAAGGAATCCAGGTACACGGTGGAAAACAGAAAATGTGTTTCCTGTGTTATGGATGTGCCAGAGTCATTTCTTCCGCGTTTCTTTTTAATTTCACCCTTGTTAGCTGCCATTTTGCTTCATAATGTGTCTGTACAATCTCAACCAATTGAGGCTGAAGTGGGACCTAGACATGACTTCTAATCGGATGTGGTAGCTTGAACGGCATTATTTTCTTGATTTTTAGGTTGTGTTGCGAAGGCAACGGCAAACTGGGGGGGAAAATGTTGTCAACGCGTATGTTTGTTTACAAAATCTGGCTTCGGAGTGGTCCCCGACATTTGGTATACATCATTAAATTTGTCGTGGCCAATCAGATTGCCTGTTCACATGACATTCCAGTATGTGTTAGTGACAACTCCTTAGCCAAAATTGGGATAAACTGTGCGGAATTGTTTACCCCTCTGGATTGGTGTGCTCCTTGTGAATTTAGGAACATGGGCAGAAGTGCTTCCAGTACTTTATCCATTCTCTTCACATCACTAAAAGAAAGAAAGAAAGAGAGAGACAGCACACATGTACTCTATTTGACTTTCACAAGCACTCTCACGCATGCTATGTATCTGTAAAGTTTAGCATTCATCTCGAGAGCGAATGCAGCTATCAAAACCGCTTAATATCCATAAACCCTATTATGGGCAGCACAACAACTGATGCCTGACTTGTAAGTGTAAAGGCTTCTTAATTGGCTGTGATTTGCCTGACATTGAGGGATGGCAGTAGACGTCTAGTTCAGATGGGGCATGCTGATTTTTCCAGTCCTGTTTTTAGAGGCTGTGCATTCAACGTAAGCTCTTACATTTTTTTATCTTTATCCAACAAGAGGCTCAACTTGGAGAAAACTTGACAGAAGCCATTGCCTAGCACATTGCTCCGTCTTAGGGAATGGAGGGAGGGAAACTGTCAACATTTGATAGCTAGACCCCTCCTAAAAGTCTTCTGATGCAATATTTGGAACGTGTATTTATGTATCTTTAGAATATTGTTATTTTGTTTGAAATATGAATGTTTCACTGCAGTTTCAATTGCATAGGGCTGTTTTATAGCCTATGTATTTATGACTACCATGCACAAAGCATGTGTTGTGGTAACAAAGGTTTTTCAAAAGTGAATTTCTGAATGTCTTTGTCAAGTGGACTGATCATTAAATAAGTGGAAAAAGGCAACTACAATAGTTTAATTACAGACCTGTATTGAACTCAGCCCCAGTCCTTCTGGCTCAGATGACGGCATTAAAAAGTCCATTTTATTTATGGAAATAAAATTTTACCTTCAGAGACAATAGGCTAGTTCTGTTTTACGGGGCAGCAGACTTTATCTTTTTAATAAAAACTCTGTGAAAGTTTAATTAATAAGGGACTTAAAACTGGGGTGATGAGCAAGGGAGTTGGGTCTTTAAGGGGGTACTTATTTTTCCATCTGGGCTATCCTACAAAAAAACTGTCAATTAGTGTCCTAAGCCGAAGAGACAAAAACGTTATTAGTTCTTGCAAAAAGAATAATGGGTTGAAAGGTTTTGCTTCAGAGGCAGGCAAAAGCCCAAGCTTCAGTCTAATGGATTCTCATTTGTTTCCAACTGTTGTCAAAGTTTGGGTAAAAAGCAGGTCTTGTTGGTAAGGTTGTGATGTAAGAAAAGCCAAGTGTTTGCGAAACATGTCTTTATGAGACATATACATTCTGTCGGAAATTATGCAAAGTAATTAAATATTAAATATTTGGGATTTTATTGTTTGCTTCAGGCATTGTTGACTGTATTGGCTTCGCTAGCACACTTTGTCAAAGTATACATTAGTACATGTGTTTGTCTGTGTGAACTAATCCCTGATATGTCATTGCTTAACATGTATATTATGTGTATTACCCAGTAAAGTTGGACTTAATGGCAGTGGTTCTCACCCAACAGCCCAATATGCTCTCTGGATCCAATTCAAATATTTCTTCTGTTGCATAATTCATATTTATAGCAATCTTTTTAATAGTACACACATTTCACACGGGTCACCTTGAGTAATACTTGATATGATACTCCAACTGGAAATGACCCATATCCTCCGGCCAAATATAGGACTCTTACCTTGAAAAGGCAAACTTGCACAGGATTTTTGTTTGCTCTTTTTTGTAAACCAGGTATGAAAAGGTAAGAGATTAGAGAATTATGTATGTATGTATTAAGTGGCCGTAGAGCAGTAATTTCCAGGCACTGAGCCCAAAAAGTGTCATTGAGGTTGTTCGGCAAGCACAACGGGGGTTTTGCAGCACAGCGCGAGCGCTCATGACTGATTGGTTACAGAGATCCTACAATAAATTAATTGTTTCCACTCAATGGTTAAGTATGTGCTACTCTCCCAAATCGAGTGCTGGTACTTGGTTATTACCCTTTAATAGCTCGCTTGCCAAACTAACGATAGATTACTCCATGTGCAGGCTCAGATCAGAGAAGATGAATTGGCTATTAATTAGAGTTGCACTAAGAGGACACAGGGGAGAGACTACTCATAGCCATGCAATCCCACTCAACCAAGACCCCCTTTTTTATCCTGACTGGGACAGCCGGGGCGAGGCCGGGTTCAGGTCATCTGTGCTTGACATTTAAACTTGGAATTCAGCCGCTCCAAACTTGTGGAGTTGAGTTTAGTTTTCAATAGCGAGCGAGCTGAAGTTTTGTTGCATTGTTTCGCTTCGGTAGCCTGGACACAACAGGAAGAAAGGCGCGGTGAGGTTGTTTGGCCCATTGAGATTCCTTAACAAAAGCCTCACGTTCGAAGGACTTTGATTTAGAAAGTTATGGAGGAAATATTTGACAGGGCCAGATGATGTGTGTGTGTGCGTGTGCGTGTGCGTGTGTGGTGGTGGGGGGTGGGTATTATTGTTTGGCTCAGTTTTCTTGCACAGCTTCTGAATTAGGCCTTTTATTACAATTAATTAAGCGGCCTATAGGAGCTGTTCCGTCTTGAGCTCATCCATGCAGGATAAATAAGTCAAGGCAGCAGGATATATGTCCTTTTATTGGCCGACTTGATCTGCCGAGCGGGACAGAAGCTGTCTTCAGTGGCGAGACTCCACCGACGACACTCCAGCGCCATCACTCACGGCTTACGATTCTTTTATGACTCGTTTTGTTAAAAACCTCTTTTTTTAATGCAAGGTATCAGGAGTTATCGCCCGTCTATGCAAATGAGACAGTCGTGACAGTTTGTTATTCATGTCATCGCCTTTTTAAACACTTAAAGGCCATAAATCCCCCCCGACGACAGGGCGTCCTGAAATTGCCACTAAATATTATTAAATATTTTAACAAGTTCCTTGTAAATATGACTTAAATGTGCGAGCAATGCGCAGGAGGGAAGAATGGCTTTGCATCAACTTGTTAGAGCATATTAAAGTGGAAGTGATTTATCATGAATGTGAGACAACTTAGAGCATCTTGTTTTTCTTTGGGCTACTTGTTAGCTTACTTAGCCTCGATGTGCCATCACACACAAGGTTAATGCGTACTATTCCACAAGTTGTTGATTTTTCGGTCTGTTCTCATTTGTTGAATATCGTTGAAAATAACTCTTGACTTTATTAAAGGTTTGGATTTGATACATGCTTAAGGGGTTTTAGTTCCTTTTCACTATGTTGTGTTCATTTTCTATGTCTTCTAGTAATTCCATTCAGTTAAAAAACTGAATTTAATTATAAATGATGCTTAACATAATACAGTTAAATGACATCATAAACATGGTGAAGCTCTTTGAAGTTGAATATTTTGAGTACTGAATTGAGAACTAACTGAGTAATTATATTTGTTGAATGGTTTGTCATGAAAGATGTATGAACTATGGCATATTCAACGGACCAACACTGAATAGATGTATTAATTTGTAGTTGAGGAAGTGCAGTTCTTGTGACCTGCCGATAATCCCTGTTCAAAGAACCCACAGCAGAAAGTATCCCTGAGTAGCGGTCAGCGGACGTCTTGGAAATCCATAATAACAACCGGTTGCCTAAAATAGAGTTGGGGTTAGGGTACAAAGTCACATATCTATTTAATAACAAAGTCAGGCGAGATGTCAAGACGCTCAACAGTCTAAAAATAGTCAACGCAGTGACACGGTGTTGAGGTTGTGGTGCATCGGTGTGCTCATGGTGTATTTATGGGTTCCAAACGAAGGCAGGATCGAGCATTTTGACTCTTTCTGTCTGTCTTGTCTAACCACGTCTCCACTCTGCCATGCAGAAATCATCGGTCTTTCCCGAATAGCCTATCATTTCGCTCACTTTAAGGTGGTTTTTGTAATTTATGTATGACTTATGAGAGGTTCAATCTTAAGTTCAAGTCTTACTGTTTGACCACGTTGTACAGAAACGACTTAATTCATGGGGCAAATAACGTTATTATAGAAATCTAATCAAATATGGCGTACCAAAAATATATCTTTGTAATGATCATATCATTGCTGTCATATGAATCATCATTGCTGTCACACATAGTGTGTGTTTGTGTGTGTTTGTGTGTGTTTGTGTGTTAACATTTCACACACTTTATGTTCTGGGTACATGCTGAATTGGCTGTGTGGTCAATGCATGGGTTATAAACATTTCAATTATATCAAATGTATCACAAAAACAAATCCGCATTTTTCATTTTTGACATTTACTTGAATACATTTGGACTTTGGTTTTCTAGTTTGGCCAACATTATGCTGCTCGTTTCATAAACAGAAGAACACGATCCCAACGCATGTCAACTCTAAACCTCCTTGCCGTTTGGGGCCCAGGAGATACACAGAAGATACACATATACTCTTTTCTTCTTTACAAAGCTCTTTGCTTACCAGTGCTGTCTACGCACATCATCCTCCCCGGCTAGTGTGACATGACAACTGCCATGTCAGCAACTCCGTGCATCTCTCCCCTTCCGTCTCTCCAGAGCCCTCTGTGACTTTTCCCCGGGGTGGGCGGAATACGAGTGCCCCTTGTCTGACTGACTATAACCTTGCCACCAGCCTGTGTGTGTGCATGTGTGTGTGTGTGTGTGTGTGTGTGTGTGTGTTTTGTTTCCAACTCAAAAGATTCAGAACAATGATGACTCAAGCCTCGCAGACTAGTACACCTCAGGGGAAAATAAATGGAGAGAGAGAGAGAGAGAGAGAGAGAGAGAGAGTACAACAACAGAAGCTAACACGTAGATTTGTGAGCGGAGGAGAGAAGGTGGAGCAAGTCCGGGGACTAAAAGCCTGAGCAGGTTCGGTCGTAGCCCCGGCACATTAGATTAGCCGGTCTCGTGTTCAGGAAGTGCTGAAAGCCACTACAGATTGTATCAGTATGAAATGCTGTCCTTTTGGTTTGGAGACAGTTGCCAGTCTCTTAAGTCTCGGAAAAAAAATGTCCAAAGTACTTTTCAATCCGGTTAAGGCCAGATATGGATGTCTAACTGTTTTTAGGGCTTGAGGGGTGGGGGTGGTGGAGTTCTTATTAGTTTATATTAGGGTTAACTACGAGGACGCCTGTGTTGGTATTTGTGCGGTCGCTCATCTGTGTGCCGCACATGGATGTCTCTTAAATTATTTATTTCCCTGACACCGCCATATGGTACTGCAACTTGTTTGTCTTGGAGCGCAGTGGAGAAATGCAAGAGCTTGATTGGATTACTGTTGGTGTGTATACATGGGAGACTCTCTTCAAACAATGCCCGTTTTTTGTTATTTCTCGCGCTGGGCGGGCTCTGTTGATGCAACTGTATGCAATGCACTCCACGCACTTCTCTCTCGTCTCGGGATGACAGGGTAAACATCACAGGGATGGACAAAATAGTGGACTTCCCAAAGAGTGGGAAGGGGACGCGGATAGCCGGCCCTGGAATTATTTTTTGAAATGGGGTCCCTCATCATTTTTTTTTTTCCAAAATGCCACAGTAAATCGCAGAACCTTCTCCCCAATGCATAGACGATAAAACATGGCCCTAAACCGCCCTGATTTGTGGGGGCACCTTGCCAATTTTATTTGCCACTGTTAACATTTTCCTCCCTGCATTATGAATGGTGCTGGTGGGCAAGGAGAAGCCACAAAACAAATGGCCCGAGGTATGAGCATAAACACAGCACGCCGCGAAGACTCAAGACCAACACCAACACCGGCGTCCCCCCTAGCTTGCAGCCTCCTCTCACAGACCTACTAGACACCTCTGGCTGTGTCTCGGCTTCAGAGGGTACAACGTGGCTCGGGTTGTTTGTTGACATGGGAGTTGAACTGCCAAGTGAGGCTGCTTGACGTAATATATTCTATACCGGTGTGGCTTTTACAATGTCGTCAGGATTTTACAATAGCGTAGTCAATGTTTTTATGAACTTTGTTTTTCGTTCAACGAAGCCTGACGATTACTTATTGCAACAGAATCTTAAAAGCCTGCCAATGAAAGTAAATTGAATGGGAGTAGAGTAAAATCTTAATTAATTCATTTTATGTATTAAAACAAAGTAATTCAGTATTTAAAAATATGACACGTCGTTATACCACTACAGCTATAATATATATTCTGGGCCCTTCTGCTCAGCCCTATTGTGAAGTAACAAGAACTAGCATGCATGTAGCAGTCAAGTACAGGCCATCAGGTTTTGCAAAATGAAAAAAAAAGACCCCTGTTCATTAGAATTTGCTTTAATGAATAGTGAACGGATTTCTAAGCGCACATTTGTGTGTGATTGAATATGATTCCTCTTCTCACAGCTTGTGTAGTGTGAGGTCACTCTCGCTAGTGAAAGCTGACAGCTAAAGCACTGTGGCGCTGGTTGCTCTGTGTTCAGGGATTTTAATTCCTCATCGCGGTAATCAGTGACTGATGGCAGCCCTAGTGGCTCGTGATGGCGAGTCATATGACGACGCGCTTGATCGTTTGAACGCCAAACATTAAAGTAAAAATAGGAATTTTCAAATAAATCAAGAGACCAAGACCTCGGTGGAGATCAAGTCCTATTAGTCGTTGTTATAAGACTTGTCTTCTGGCTTTGGTGGGAAAAGAAAAAGGCAAGAGGGGTGCCAGGGGCCTCTAACCATTTCTATTTCATTTGTGATATTTTCCATTCATTCTCAGTCTAAACTTTCGCCCACTACCCTTCTCACCCTCAAATATTTCCCATTTTGAACATGAGATGAATACTTGGTTTTATGTCAAAACGCGGTCTTCATTTGTATCATCTTGCCACTGTACAATACGTCTTTCACCCCATAGTCTTTAGATAGCTCTGAATGGCTGTATTAACTGACCTATGCAATAAACATCAGACGACAGATATTGTCTTCTTATGACTTGACCTTTGAGGCATTATTATCTTTTTGACGAATAACCGTTGTCAAGTTTGCCCCTGCACGAGAAGATATTAAACTTAAGGTAGCCACATTTTCCTCATGGTTTTCAAATGTAGTGCCCTATACAAATAGTACAGAGAGGAAAATAAACTCACCCTCAAACATCTCACTCTAGTCGCTGATATTGTTAAGTTCTCAGTAAGCACAGTCTACTTTTGTGTCATTTAAGACACTAGTCTATAATAGGTGGCCGGCCAGCTCTTTTAGAGCATGGAAAACAACCTCTCCCTCCTAATTATGTGTTCTGAGTTTAGAGATGTAGATAGTGACTGGACGCGTATGTTGACAAGGATCACTGGAAATAGTTATCATTGTATCCAACAGATCACCAGTGCTTTTATTCCCCCCAACACCTTTTCGCTTGAGTGCCAGGCCGATCTGATTATATCTGACAAATAAGGAGGACAAATAAGATTATTAGATTTGAATTTAATTGATATTTAATTGATACGGATGCGTTGAACCATATCTCAGCAAAATACCTACTACATGATATTTCTTGTTAAAACTGGGCTGTGGATTGGTGTTGTTTGACAAAAACAACAGTATATATTGTTCATTATGCAGTGTTGTATTCATAAGATACTTTGAAATTCTGCCATGAGAAAGGCTATTCATTTTAGATAAACAACCATAATTAAACTGACAAACCTGACCGCCATGTCAGAAAATGTAAGTCAAGAAAAGCGTCCAGAAACATTCATCCATGTATCTGTTTTTTCTTACATTATTTTGTTTGAGGTTACCATCAGAAATCCTTCCACTGTTAAGTCTAAGATGGTTGAAACGAGGATGAAGAGCAAACAAATATTTGAGGTATCTGCAAATGTGATGCACATCTGTCAAACAGCCCAAGGGTGAAAACCAACACATAACAAGGCAACAAATGCTGATCCGGGACTTCTCTGCGGCAAAATAAAATATGGCTCAAGTTTTCATTAAGGTGCTATTGATTAGCTCTTCCTGGCAATGAATTATGGACGACATTAAATAAAAAGGAAAATATTTTTATGACTCTGTTCAGGGCCTGCCAGAATCCCCCTTATGCTCGCCCCGACAGGCATTTTGTTTTCGCTTGGATTTTTGTGGTTTCTTCTTTTCTATTCAAGAAAGAGGATTTAACTGTGATTACACCACGGCCAGTGGTGAGAGGTGTGCATTATTTTCAGATAACAGCATAGTCTCATCACCGCCCTCAACAAATGTGCGACATTTCCTCAACTCATATCTGCTGGCCAGCAAAATAACCTGTTAACTTCTTAAATTAATCCCCTCGAACGTTGTGTTACACTGACACGGTGATACTAAAAATGCATGTCAAATTTGGGGACGCACTTGCTAAATATGTCCATGGGAAATAGTTTTTCTTCCTCAATCAATTGAATGTATGTTTTGTACATTCGGTGTGCAACACAGAACATGGTTGTCGCTTGGTGTTGCAGTACCACAAATGGCCACCAGGCCAAGGTTGGTCGCCAACCTCGTGCTATTCCTGGGGTGCTGAACTTGGCTTGTACAGTTAGCCAATCCAAATCAAGCATGATATTTATTTATCTTTATTTTGTTCTGTCAACAAGCCCTCATTTATCATTTACATGTGTTGTTTTGTAGCTTTTGCATTCATTGGAATTTGGAAGATGGCTGTGAAACTTTCGTACGATGATTTGCATATCTTTACCTTTACCCTGTAATCAGCCTTTAACCAGTCCATCTAGTTTTGCGGTTGTCATTGACATTTGGTCTGCATAAAAATATGACATAATTGCTTGTTTTATTTGATTGACAATAGTTTTTCAAATGTATTCTCCTGCGTTTTATCTCACATTGACAATGAACTGGAGATTTAAATTATGGTTAAATGATAATGTTGGTGTTTTGCTAATGTCAGGTACGGTCTTGTTTGGCAGCGGCCGGTTATCTCAATTATATGTAAGCGCCTGTCACACATGCAGTCTATCCCGTAAATGTTCCAGAACATTTTCTGCATGGGGTCATATGTGAATGGGAACAGGGATCGAAATCCCGAAATCCGGCTTCTTCAGTTGCGTTTTATGGTGGTGGCATCCCTAAGTGTTGTATTACCGCCACCTGCTGGACTGTCCCTTGGCCCAACTATTCCGGCATTGCTATGCCATGTGTGAAAGTCAGAAATGTTTCGGAACTGAGCTGCATGTGTGAATAGCGAAAATAACTAGCGCTGCCGGAAAGGTTATCCCAATAATTTACTGGGAATTATCTGTGAAAGGGGCTTTAGTAGAATCCTTTCAGAAGCACAAAACTGTAGTATCTTCACTTGAAGATAAAGAAAACATGCGTCACTGGGTTTTAAAAGAAAAATATCTTGCACAATGAGATGTTATTTAAATGAGGCCACGCCACTTGGGTGCGGCAGGAACGATTGCTCAAACTCTTCAACAATACTAAGGGATATGACATTCAGGACGAATGAATTTCAGAAATGCCACAAAGATGAAAGCAGAAGCTAAGTTCATTTTGTAGGGTTAGGTTAGTGCTCAAACTGGTTCCTCAAAGAGAAACTCAAAGAGAAATTACAGCAGCTGTAACAAAAACTGGTGATTTCTGTGTTAATGTGAGGAAATGAGGGCAATGTAGACATTTTAACTATCCAGTAAGATGAACAACAAAGCTAGAAGTACGTATTACACATTACATTTGTATTCCTTTATTCAGCAAAACACTTATTAAGCCTAAGAAGCCATAGCATAATGACAATTAAGATATAAATTCCCTTGACAAAAACATTTTTTAGAAAGAGAGCTTTGTGGGCTGTGAGCGTGCTTGATAAAACAACTAGGTGACTGCTAGCCGTGCTTCCGTGTTTAGACTGCAGGTACTTAACACGCCAGGTGTTTTGAAGATTTTTCCATAAGACAAATGGAAAAGTGCCATGCCCCTCGAACACCCCATTAATACAACTTGTACGCCTTCCACCTCCGACGAGCTGCAAAAGCACATTTTTTATTGCAGAATGTTGTCTTTGTCGGGCATAGCTTTCAGTTTACGTTTTCAGGTAATTACAGTGTTGAGCACACTAGAGTGGCACAAATGTGCACTTTGGGGGAAGAATTAGTTGGCTGACTGCCCATCAGTGCTGGTATGGTCTGGTCACGATAGGAGCACAAACACAGAAGTGACTGAGTCAACATTTGAACATTTCGACTATGCTCGTGACATTTGGTTCCTGACTGACTGGGAAATATACCTGCTGAATATTTAGCTTTTCTGCAACTTAACATTTGTATTTTCATATTAATTAGACTAGGATGGTGTGTTATATTAAATATATACCTGTATAAAAAATATAATTTTTTAGGGGTGTTTTCTTTTGTTTCACTATATCCAAAGCTCAACACCAACACATCACCGTGAACCTAAAGATCCACGACCTTGACGGGTTCATGTTGATGCGCTTGGGGAAGGTCGTTCTGCACAGAGGTGACCATGGGACAGAGGTTGAGGCTCCTCGCACCGCGATGCCTAGAGCCCATGTTAGAGATAGTGAGAGAGAGAGAGGAAGAGCAGGATGCACGGCGGTGATTAAAGCCAGTTCCTCTTTATTACATATGGAATGTCCTCCTAGCTGATTGAAATATCCGCATATTGCTGCCATTATCGCCTCCCACAAGAGCCCAGAGTTTTAATAATTTGCAGCACGAAGGGGGCAGATGAGAGACCATTAGTTACCATCAAGTTACTTCCATTCAGGTATTCAATCTCTGAAGCAGGGCCATCCACGTAGTTTCCTAAGCAAGGTAAAATTGCATGGCAAAAGCGTAGTTGTTGGATAATTTTGTCGAGTCTTAATATACGATATTCAACCCAGCAGATACCAAGTCAATACTTGCCAAAGGAATAGTCTATATACCGTGCAGTGTTTATAGTATGATCATGTGAAGGGGAAAAAATAACAATAAGTAATCTCATACCATTTAGCTGTTCTAAGCTAAGTTAATGTAATCCGCTAATGTTTGGTGTAACACATCAATCATGCAAAAATCTATTGTTGCATTAGCCTTGAAAGAACAATAATAATAAAAATGCTATAATGGTTTTGGCTTCCTTTCCATAAATCATGGCGCGAGGTGTGTGCGTACGTGTGTACCCGTTTGTGTGTGTGTGTGTGTGTGTGCGCGCGTGCGTGTGTAATGGGGGTCGCGATGGTGGGAGCGTCTCAACTTGCAGTGTATGCCATTTCAGATCATCTGGGTATTGCGAAAATAGGAGCCTGAATATTGATAATGTTGTAATGTTGTGAAGAATAACCTGGGGTGTAGTTGGGCCTTTTTGAAGTGGTCTGAAATACTGCGTGACATATCACGTCAATGGCTCTCACCAAAGATGACCCCAACGCTCTCTTCTGCGATGACATAAGGCGCTTGTTCTGTTCGATGGCCACTCAGCATGCCGCTATAAATCAACGAGTAAATGCATAAAAATAATCCCACAAGGAGATTTACTGTAACACTGGAAATCCTATGAATTGTACGTATGGAAAAAAGGCCTATGTGGAGAAAGGTTGCATGCCGCGCAATATGTCACGCTTGCTAGCAACTGCGGTTGTTGCGTTGGGGGCCCTGAAAGCTAGCAGGTGGCCGTGTTCACATACAGAGTAGATTCATAGCACGACCCAAGATTTACCTGCCACACTTTGCTTAACATTTTACATTACAAACGTGCTGCCGACAAAACCTTGTTCAGTTGTTCCCCAGGACTTGGGGGTGTACGTTTAAATCCAGAAGAACAGTCACACAAATGTAAATGTCATGTCATTATACAAAATCCACCTTGTTAAACACACAGAATATATATATATATATATATATACACAGTATATACATATATAAACATCATAATAAATATATATAGAGGGAGATTACACAGCCTCTGGATGTGTTAAAGAGTCTTTCCGTGGTGTGTTTTAACCCGGGGCTCTCCATAGCAGCTCCTCTGAGCCTGAAGAGGCTTCTCAGCTTCACACGGAGCGTCTTCCACTCGGCGCTCGCTGTGGGTGGAGAAGACAATATTGTGAAATAGGGAAATAAAAAAAAGAATACTGTGAAATTAATAATCCTTTCTAGTCCGCATAATCAGTCGTTTTGAACTTAAACCGAACAGGGCAACAAAACAAATCATTTTTGGGGAAAGAATACATGTATTTTAATGCCCTCAAGCTAAACTAATTAAAGACGACACCTCATTTGCATAAATAAGCATTATAATTTGCATGCAGGCACGGGGGAATAGTGTGTAAGAAAAGAAAGCAATATTTTGCAGCCCTGCTAATTTCATTTTATTTGGGATTTTGAGCTTAATAAAGATTCATTTTGGAGGGCGGTGGGGGG
>OMKP01021007.1:0-11071 GCA_900302375.1 Bathygadus melanobranchus
CATTTAGGGCATTTGGCAGACGCTTCTGTCCAAAGCAACTTACAATAAGTAAATTTGCCGAAAGAGTGAAACGACAATATATCGCTGACGGTACAGTGAGACATGTTAATACATTATGTTAATAAGACAAAATCAGAAGTTTGGCATGTGATGTTTTTTATTGTATTTGTTCTCAAAGAAAGAAACATGCCCAATTTGACAAAAATAATCGAGCGAGAGTTACCATGACCTTTGAACTTGAGAAAAAGAGAGAGAGAGAGAGACATCTCACAAAGTGACATCTCATTCCGTGGGCGACCATGTTTACCTGACTATCTCACCTTACTATGATACGATGGTTCATTTTAGGGGGAGGTTTTGTGTGGACCAGACCTGGATATGTTCCCTAGAGGAAGCCCGCCAACAGGTGCTCAGGCCCTGGGGAGGCTTGCCAACGACCAGCCTGGAGAAAGCTCTGCTCCAGGCGAGCTTGAACCAACACTTCCATGTATTCACTTCACTCTATCTGTCTCTTTCTTGTCTTTCTTTGTTTGTTTCATTTTTCTTTTCTTTCTTTACTTATCTACCTCTGTTTTGCCGCAATATGATCTGATTCAACTTCCAAATCCCAATTAAAAAAATGTGATAATACATTTTCTATTTCCTTGTTGAAATAAATATGTTCGACATTTGTTGTCACTTCCACATGTGTGTGATATCAATGCAAATTGACCAAACCACAAAGATAAATTTTGTCATTCACTGTCCTCAAAGAGGAAATTCATTTTCAGACAATGGGGAGCACATTTAAACACATAAGTACAAGTACATAGACACAGTACAAAATACGTACAATGCAATAAGATACCACAAATAACAAAGGACAACCCAAAATAGAACAGACGAGAATAGAAAATAAACAGAAGACAAACAAAGTGAAGGTCAGTTAAGTGTTCTCCAGACAGCCCACACATTTTGACCTCTCACAGCACCCTTAGATGGATCAAACCAATTAAACATGTCTAGTCTCATTCGGTGCAGCCCTGATAAGCTGCTACACTCAAATAGAATAAGCTCTCAACCGTAGACAGACACACATTAACACTGTCTCATCCTTACTCTAAATACAGAAACACGTTCTCAACACCAAACAGTCTGTGTCGTCATTCACCAACATCACATTTGGGAGATAACTGCGAGAGTATTCTACAGCAATATTTATTGCACTACAAGATTTCAAAGCCTAAAGCACACTGTCTTGTCGGGGCAGGCGCAAAATGCTAAATTTTCGCATCCAAAACAGACTTGAGTCGTATATGAAGCGAGTGGAAACATACCACCTGGCTACGTTCACACTCTTCGTTAAAACAATATGATTATTGAAATGTGTGCTTTGTATGCTTGGGGCTTTCAGACCTATATTCTTCAACATAATTTTCTGTTGTCTTTGGAACAGAGAGAAAAGTATGTGAGGCTATCCAATGTTTTTCTTATTAATAGGGGCAGATTAAGAGATTTGGCGTTCCCCATCCAGCCCACAACTGTCAAAACAGCAGGCATGAAAAGCTCAAGCTTTTTCATCCCCTTGCAACACTGAGAAGACATGAACACAGGGCTGTGTGAGTGGGCATATTTATGAGCCATAAATGGGATGTATGTTATGCATGGATGTGTATTTATATATGTATGCATTTTAGGATTAAAATAAATATAAACAATATAATAATGCCAATTGATGCTATCTCTATGTATTGTCTATTTACATTTATATTTTTCTGATTTTTAATTGAGATATCTCTATAGCTATATATCCGCATGTATGTGAAATATTCAGCAATGGGTTATATTAACACATTCACAAACTATAGTCTTTCCCTCTGCCACCTTGAGGAGTTGAACAGCTGTCTGTGAAGTCAAACTTGTGGATGACCTCTGAACTTCCCAGCAACACTTGATGCCTTCAGCTGCCAATGTCATGGCCAGTGGTGGGGGCTTTGTCCCTGTGGCTCATTCTCATCCCTTCGGCATACCCGAGTCACACAGTCAAACTCCCACCCTGACAACGCTCCACAAATGATTTCCATTTGTCCTCTGTGAGCCACGAAAGAGGTTATTGATACAATCCAGCAAATGATGTCAAGGATTTGTCAGCAAAGCTTATGAATGACAAAAACGCCCTGCCACCTTCCAAACAACCCCTTAAAGAAACACCTTTACTGTGGCCAAGAAGATTGAGAGCCAGGACACTGTATTGATCCTCTCCCCTCCCCTCCTTGCATTCTCACCCTTGCCTTCTTAAATAAAAACTCAAGCTACAAAGGCCTCGGCAGCAGCTTTTGTGTGCTAAAATGTGGCTAAAAGCTTTCCCGGAAAGGTTGAGGAAAAGGATAAAATTGGATATTGCACCTAATGCGGTTTCCAGCAGATGGGCTTTATAGCTGGCTGAAGGAAGGGAGCAATACTAGCGGGTTGGCAGACTGGCTGTTTGACATCTCTGCATCCCCCTTCCACTTTCTTCATGAGTTGTTTGTAAAAAGAAGAAGAAGAAGAAGAAGAAGAAGAAGAAGAAGAAGAAAGATCAGCAGGATGGTGGGCAAACAGATCAACTTTGTGGTGCGGACAAAGGAGAGGGTTTGGAGAGGACAGTGGGCCGAGCGGATGCCTTTAATAAGTAGACTGACAGCAGGGTACAATGCCATAGAAGGTATGTCTGTGTGTCCCAGTTGGGCCTGATCCTAATCTGTCCAGCAGACGTTGCAGAATTGGAGAACAAACAAGGATGACTAAATGAAGGGGGAAAAATACAGAACGTGATTAGTGAGCAAGGAGTAAAGCCATGCTGGATTTGCAGGATAAACTCTTCAGAAAGCACAACGCTCACAGGGATGCATAGCTTCTACATTTAGAATGAACATATTGGGGTGTAGAGATGAGTCAAATAAGTTGGAGGTATGAATTCTCAAACTTGTGAAGTGTGAACATTTTTTGGGGGACATCATCTTCCTCTTCATCATTATTTACATTTACATTTAGAGCATTAGGTAGAGTGCAATTAGAACAGAACAAGTTACAAGCATTCCTGGTTGCTAGGTCAATAGAACAAGTTTACAAGCTTACAGTTGCTAGGTTGGCTCCTTAGAGTCCAGGTGGACTTTGAATAGGTGGGTCTTGAGCCTCCTGCGGAAGGCACCCTCAAGTACTGCTTCACACGTGTGGTGTGAACAAATCAGGTCTGCTAAATCACAGAAAATTTCGCGTTCTCCATTCATCCGAATTCTGAAAAATGACATCAAACTTTCCCGCGGAAACAGAGTTGATGTTGCAGACCGTGATTTCGTTCCACAACATGAAGCCGCACTCCCTCACATACACTCTCTTATATTACAAAATGTGAGCGTGACGCCCTTTAACCCTTAGGTCCTCTCAGCAGCAGCAGCCCATAAACAAACACATAAGAATTGCATCTCCGGAGGTAAGCCTTTTGGCAAACATGGTGCTGCTGATTAAAACAAACAGGCCAGCGAGCTCCGCTGTCAGGACAGGACAAACAAACGGCAGCTCACAGCAGGAGCGCTCTAGGACGACTCGTACCTGATGGCTTCTTGTGGCACTGAGTGAAAGCAAAGAGGCAGGACGGTCAGGCTGTCTGTCAGAGGTGTCACGGCAACCAGACAAGCTTCAGACACTAACAGGGGATGAAAGTGTGACCTGTTATCTATCTTTATAGGAAGAATGCAGGTAATTTAGGAAATCTATATTGAGCCCAATAGATCCGTCCCTTGCTGCTACATGCTATGATGGAAGTTTTGGGTGGTGTCAGGAAATGTGCTAAGCGCTTCATCAAATGTCAATCAATTCTGTATTCATGGCCAGTAAATTGTGTTGGAGTAAGTTGGACTAACTAGAAACAATTGAGAAATGGGCATTTAAGAATACTAGTGGACTTTCTAGTGGATTTGTTTTGGCATTACAGTTTGAAAACACAATGATGATGTCAGGATAGCCAGTCGAAGTGACACAGAGGACAAGATTTATAGATTTTTGTTCAAGGCCAAGGGACTCATCTGGACATGTTGTCTAACTCCACCCATATCTGGCAGTTAAATGTTGAGAGTGGTGGGGATAAAGTGTAGCTCCCTTGTGTGAAGGGATTCACTGGTTGTCACCTCTCCATGCTCCCAGTGGTTTGAGTTCCTTGGCTTAAAGAGCATTCCTGCCAAGATCTAATCATGACTCTCAAGGCCTTTGCATTTGAATATGTGAGATGACTCGACTCGATGACTAGATGTTCTCATTCTGCTGTAATTCAATTAGGGATAGGACATTCTTGTGTGTGTGTGTGTGTGTGTGTCTCTTTCTCTTTCTCTCTCGCTTTTGGATGGAGAAACACCTGATAACCCTCACACCACACCACACCCTGCACTGACACACACACACACACACACACACACCAATACACAAGCAGGACACCAGTGGTTACTAGTTCTTCCCCTTTGCACGCTAACTCCATGATTAGCATCAGGTACTAAGAGGTCAGCCAGGAAAATGAATGAGAGATGCTCTTGCACAGTTGCAAGGAACCTGCGGTTATCAGATGTCTCTGGCTCGATGGCTGTTGAGGTCATGTCTGAGGAGCATAGGATCATGGGCCAAGATCTTTAAGAATGTTTTTTTTCCTTGAATTTCATTGACAATGAAATGCACTTCAGATGGGATTTGATTAGCTTTGATAATCTTTCTAATAAACAATATGTGTGTGTGTGTGTGTCCTGTATTCTGCTTTCTCTCTTGTTGGATGGCTTGAATGACACAATATGGAATTGGGTAAATACTGTACACTCCGGTTGTGGTAAATGTTCTATACTGTCTCATCTAATAACTATCTAATGACCAATAGTTCTTCTTTGGTAAAAAGGGGGAAAAGTCTCTTATGATCCTGAATGTGAATAATAATCCCATGAAGACTTGGAGCAGAGCTACAAAGTGCTCTGAGACCAGCGCACACTGTTCTCTTGACCTTGGCTTGGTGTGTCTCTACCAGACATGACCTCCATTACCTCCCTCCTTCTCTCTCTCTCTCTCTCTCTCTCTCTCTCTTTTAGTCATTTTCAATGTTAAACAGCCTTCCACCTTGATATTTGCAGAGGCTTACCAATAGGGGAGGCGGGCGTTGTTGCTTCTGCTCCTTGGCTACCCAATGTGTCTGCCACTTATCTAAGGGATTACAGCAGTAGGGACCAGCCACCGCAGATTACAGACAAAGGGCAAATTAAAACAGGAGCTATCAACAAACACTTGGACAAGATGACAGGCAGGTGATCCAATTACACTGATAACCCACAGACCCCCCGTTCTGCTACAGGAGACACTGAGCAGGGCAGACTGCAGTAAACACACACACACACACACACCAACACAGCAGACAGAGCAAGGGATGCATACACATGCACATGGCCACCTCAGCAAGTACAGTTCAGGTGACAACGTATAAACAGATAGAGGCAGGAAGCCGGCAATGTGCCCCAGCTGTCGTAGCATGACTTCAATAAGCGCTTCCTTGTTGGAGGTAATGAAGTGAAACGAAATCATTCAATCAAAATAGCATTGATGCTATGGATATAATATATATGTATATATATATATATATATATATATATTATATTATATATATTACATATATATTAATGAAAGAATGGGCAAGGAGAGCATTTGCAAGGAAATCAATTGTCAACGTGGACGAGCTGCAGCTTGAAAGCAACCAACCAAGAAATATTAAAACATGAAAAACTAGGAACATGAAAATGTGTGCGCTATACAGGTTGCGAGGTGAGACGGCAGGAAGAGCAGACCGTGGCTCCTCAGACCCAAAGGGAAGGTTTCTACATTGATTATGTATTTATTATTATACAATTCAAACTTTCTGGCCACGCAAAGAACACATAAGGCCTCCCGTCACATCACCACACGTCACCCGCATTCATACACTGCTGACGGCAGTGTTAACCATGTAGGATGACAAGCGGTGTGTCTGGAGCTGTTCAGAGGTAGGTGCTACTTGTCTCGCGCTACACTCGAGTCAGGAGCAGAGTTTGATCGACTGATTGATCATCCGCTTGCCATACAGTCTGCTCTTCCTCATCTGACCCAAACTAAACTAATTAGGAGCGAAACAAGTGAGATATATATCGATAACATTGCCAATATATCAACACGTATACAATATGTAACTCCTATTACATTACAGGCAGGCTGGCGTTTCAGTCAGTTCAGTTGTTGCTAAACTGCTGAAAAACTAGATCTAGAACCGCTAAGAAGTGAGGAAGGTAGATAACACTGTGCTCATTCTTCTGGATTTGTAATGTATGTATGTATAACTATAACAGTTAAGGTTTGAGCAACAGAAATGTATTTTGTAATAATAAGGCACTAAAAGACAATAATGACAAAGAAATGCTGCTTTGAATTGGTGGGTTGAATTATTAATTGATCCCTAATAACTGCATCTAGAGTTAGTTATGTCATGTCAAGTATAAAGTTAAAACAATACAACATCAAATGCTCAACTCCCAGTCCTTTATGCCTAGGAGCTCCTTTTCATCATACATTTCTTATTTATTTTCCATTTTATCACATGGTTAATTGGCACCACTGCCGCAGCTTTAGCCCTATACACTAATAGAAAATCCTCCACAGGCCAGCCAGAACAGAATTGAGTGACAAGAAAGTATGAGATCACCACATCCCGACGGTGCCCTCAGCGCTGACAGCAGACAGCTAGTCACCTCCGACCCCCAGCTCTTCTCCTGGCCAATCAGGGCCCGCCTCATTACCGCCCTTGGTACCATTGTGTTAATTGAAGCCATGCTAACTCCCGCTCTATAAAAGTAAAAGCGCGGCTAGCCTCTTTTGGTACACTTCTCCCTCTAGCTACCGCAGGTAATTGAATTGTGGCAGGTCCCTCCGTAATATGGCTTGTTTTAATAACTTCACTAGATTATGTTTAATAAGTGTGCCTTAGACACTATTTTTTTGTCATAGGGATGAGGAGGAAGGTCAGGATAATAGAGATGAGGGAATGGGTCATTTTTGCCATGCCCTGCTCTAGGGACAGATGCTATCGCTGTGGCATTTTGCCATGTCTTCTTGGCCAAGTTCAACTCTAAGCCACGCTGGTGGACACTGCTGTGTTGAGTAGTCAAGAGACAGTGTTGCAGTATTAGAAATAGGTAGGTTGTATTCATTGTATTCAATTCATGTATATTCATACCTTACATATCTATATGCACATTTGATTGATTTACATACATATAATCGTTGTACATATGCAAAAGACAATTTTTATATGAAAATGTGTAATTTTGTATGCCTCACCGTACTTTTTGTGTACATAAAGTTATGCTTTTTGCTATTATCTTGAGCTGAGCAATTTCTCTGGGATCAATAAAGGAATCTGAATCTGGATTATGACAGCATTATATTATCAATGTTTGATGGTAGGTTTGTTTTTCGAGGTTCTCTAAACAGGCAGTGACCTGGCCAACAAAAGAAATCCTCAACTGTGCTGAATGCCTCTGATCCGTTTGAGGTTGGCTCAAAGTTCAAAGTTGCCACTGAGATTATATCTTATCGGTGGAGGCCGATGGTTGGATTTCACTGCTTTAGCAGTTTATCTTGGCCGGGCTATACGTTACTGCATGGGGCCACAGCGCTACGCGGTGCAGGGCAGAAAGGTCTCCTGGCTGAACAAACACCAGATAAGGTCTAGAATTAGGACCCGATTTCAAGTTGGATCTCAAGGGACTTTCGAAACAATAACAAAGAAATAAAAGACATCAAAATGGACATGCAGGGTTTCAAACAATCAGCTAGACACACAATTAAATACAATAATATTTGAGTCATATGGGTGAGGAGGGGGAGCCTGCAGAGGGGGAGAGACTGCACAGAGATGCATAGGGAATGTACCAGCAGTCAGCAGGGCTGTGCAGGCCGATGCTGCCACACAGAGTGGAGCGACTGTCACACCCACTATGATTTGCATAATATTTTGTGTTGTCAGATGAGTGACGGCCAGGCAGCTATCCCATAGAACACAGTGTACATGTTTGTGTGTGCATGTGTGTGCGTATGTGTGTGTGTGTTTGTTTGTGTGTGTGTGTGTGTGTGTGTGCTTGGGAATATATGCATATCAATGTATGTTTGTGTGTGTATGTGTGCACCTGTGTGTGTGTGTGTGTGTGTGTGTGTGTGTGCGTGCCGAACGCATGTGTGTGTGTGCATGTGCGTTCCACGTCACCTTGCTGGACAGGTGGCGTCCCCCCAGCCCTGTGATTAGCATGTCAGCGTGTCTCTGCACGTGGACACGAGTGCCGACGTACATCTACATACACATATAAATGTAAATGCAGAACCTCCCCTTCCCTTCCACCTCTTTGTGCGCACCTGTGATGACATTTCAGGATTGATTTGACTGTATCCCCAGCCCGACGGAACAAGCCAGAGGTGCAAGCAGCAGGAATCCCCGTAGACATCAGCAAATAACCATCACAAATTGTCTGTCTGCAATTGTCAATGGCAACAGAGGGGGGCAGGGAAAATGACAGGTGCAAAGTATTCTATCTGGAAACTTTCATGGAAAACTTTTGTTCCTTGTATTTTGTCTTATTCGTATTCCAAGTGTTGTGTGGCAGGAGGCCTTTATAAAGATTCGGGGTGATTGTAGGGGAGATTCTGCTGTCAGTCCATGGTGATTGATTTGGAACAGAGCTTGGGCTTGGAGAAAGATGGTTAAATATTGACAACACTTTGAATACCAAGCATGAAACATCATCTGGAAGTATCACCGTGCTGTCTGGAATTTGTACTGTCAAAAATAAACAAAAGAATTAAATGTTGCTTTGCCTCTTAAAATTGGACCATGTCTGTTCCCCCAGTATAATGAAGTAATTGGACAATAAAATACTAATTCTATTATATAGTCATGTGAATGAAATAAACTCCTCTTGCTGTTGTTTTCAGCATTTTAGTATGATAATCATGCAACTCAATGTAAACATCAATAATATCTATATGAATAATATATGTAAAAAATTACAGAGCACGAATTGCAACGATAAAGCAGATAATAACAACGCTCTCGACCAACAATGTACTAACATTAGGAATGGATGTAGTGCAATGTTCTGGTCTCTTTTTATTCTGAAAAATAATACAATAATGCAAAATGAAAGCAACGTCCCTAAAGGTCTTCACAGCCCACACGCACCACGACCACACCGCTCCTCAACCCCAATGACTACCCTGTTCTGGTGATTCGTGGGGGCACGACATTCAAAGAATTGGCTACACCAAGTTCCCCATAACGTGAATCACCTTGGTGGTGAGAGACTTGAAGACATGTAGATGTCACTACATAAGAAGGGCTTTGTTGAAGGCAGATGCCATGTTGAACAATATTAGACAGGAGACACTCAGCTGATGGACCTTTACTAGTGGACACAAGACTAGGACGAGGAGGCAGTGGAGGAGATTCAGGGATGACGCTGTTGGAAATGGTGTATGTAAATATCTCTGATATCTTTTGTCCATCAGGGCAACGGGGCTGAAATCAATGTTTTGTTCAAATTAACAAACATTATTTGTGTTAAAACAGTACAACGTTTGTTGTTTGTCCTGCGATTATGTCATTGCTGAACGACAATGACTACAATGTGCCACTGGGTTCCGATGTCTTACACACACACACACACACACACACACACACACACACACACAATCTATGAACCGATTGGTCAGATGACGTGGATCATTGTATGATTGGTTCACTGAATGCCATTTGTGTGTGTTTTTGCACCCCCTGTGTACGAAAAGGTGGGACATTTTCTATGTGCCTACCAGCTTTCGAATCCCTGGGACATTCTGAAGCGGAGATATGATTGATATTTAATTTCCGCATAACTCTGTCAGGCATGTCCATTGACCATAAGTACTACATTTGGTGAGAAGATTTTAGAAGTGTTTCCAAAACTTTCACTGTACAGACTGACCTTATGGGTCCAAGAGGCAAAAATGTTAGCATAGTAAATCCAAAGTTTCTGAAATGTGCGTCCATCTTTTTTTTCTGTTGTTATAAATATGCACTTTTTGTGCAAAAGTTTCAGCTGACGAAACATTATCAAAGGTTCATTAGGAGTGCCTTTCAAAATACAATACTAAACAATGCTATTATTAAAATACCTCAATATTAAATACTACTATTACAATACTACAATATTAAACAATACTACAATACTGCTACTACAATACTACAATAATAAACAATACTACAATTACAATACTACAATACTAAAGAATACTACAATTACAATACTATAATATTAAACAATACTACTATTACAGTACTACAATAATAAACAATACTACTATCACAATACTGCAATACTAAACAATACTACTATTACAATATTACAAAAATAAACAATACTACTATTACAATACTGCAATACTAAACGATTATATGTTGAAGGAAATATAAACACAATACTAAAGGGTCCCATGTTGAAGGAAATAGAGATATAAAACATAATACTAAAGGATCCCATGTTGAAGGAACTATAAAACACAATACTAAAGGGTCCCATGTTGAAGGAAATAGAGATATAAAACATAATACTAAAGGATCCCATGTTGAAGGAAATAGAGATATAAAACACAATACTAAAGGATCCCATGTTGAAGGAACTATAAAACACAATACTAAAGGGTCCCATGTTGAAGGAAATAGAGATATAAAACATAATACTAAAGGATCCCATGATGAAGGAAATAGAGACATAAAACACAATACTAAAGGATCCCATGTTGAAGGAAATGTATCAGTTGACCCTCCAATTGAATATTTAATATTTTCTACGTGATGTTACTGTCTTCTTATACCAATTTAGTGGTAATTCCATAGTGTGTGTGTGTGTGTGCGCGTGTGTGTGTGTGTGTGTGTGCATGTGTGAGTGCGTGTGTGTGTGTGTGTGTGTGTGTGTGTGTGCATGTGTGAGTGTGTGTGTGTGTGCGCCCGTGTGTGTGTGTGCTTTAAATA
>OMKP01021012.1:0-32727 GCA_900302375.1 Bathygadus melanobranchus
CTGTTGTTTAATGCAATCCATTTAATATTAAATCAATAAAATACTGCATCAAAGATATGGTTTCTCATTTAATTACGTTTTTGCTTTTTGCTTACATAAATGTTTTGTAATTAATTTGTCTTATGTTCGTCCTGTGGTAGAGATGCTGGCGTTAGTAACTAAAAAACCTCAATACTACTATTTTCTATCTGGAGTCCCTAATGGGAGAGGAAAACACTTAGTTTTATTTTATTTATTTTTTACAAAAGTATTGCGTTCTCTCGCAACACTTTTAGCTGATTTTAAGCTAGAGTCGATGATGACCTGATATTAGTTCAGAATGCACTGCAGGTCGAGTCTGCGTTGCGTTAGAGTCTGTCCTCTCCCACCTCACTATCCGTCAATGTTCAGTCACTAGGTGAATCCCGGCCACAGACACTGACTCACTACACCAGCGCTGGTGAAGGGATGCACAGACGGTGTACAGATATCCTCACAAGGGAGCCGTGGCTGCCCTTTTCCACACACAATTCGAGAGCACCAACCTGTCCCGCTATTGAAAAAATCCTGCTATAACTATGGGAAGCTTAAGCACTTCCACAAAGTCTAGACCTATCCCTCTATTTTTTTTATTTTAAATAGTTTTTCTGTGTTTTGGCCTTTTGTCCACACTTAAACTCAGTTTTAGGTCACTGAAAACAGATCTTTTGCTGACGTGTAGACAGAAAGGCAATTTTGTGCAATGGCGGCTATAGATCTGAATAGTAGGCCTAACATAGTAACATGTTTGGTCATTGTTTGCAATTGTGGAATTGATATGCCAACAGCATATCACTTTAACTTTAAAGTTGTACTTGGCTGAAAAAATATCTTGGGGCGTACATTAGTAAAATACAAAATAGTAAAATAGTTTGAGAACCACTGCTAGTGTGTCCGCAGCATCAGGGTCATTCAAGGCAACGTCAAATGTTGATGATCTGGCTCAATCACAACCTTAATATCTTCTCTGGCTTTCTTCGGACTTCAAGGGCGTACATCTGAAGGCCCTGACACACCAAACCGACGTCACAGAACTAGCGGCGACTTGTGTCGCCTCACTCCGCCTGTGTCTGGACCAAAAAGTTGCACTTGCAACCTTCTGTGGTCAGCGCAGAAGAAGCACGCTGCATTCTAGAAAAGCCTGCTTGATCCAACTGCCGTTTGAAGGGGATCTTACAGAACTATTTTGAGACAAAGCCTGGAAGGGTCACTGAGCAAGTTCAACGAACAAACCACAAACAACAAACGTTAGTTTGACATGTCAGGCTATATGCGTATGTCAGACAGACAGACAGACAGACAGAACACGTCACTTAGTTCGTAGGCCTACATTAAACCCTATGGGAAATTACCAAAAGGCGACCGCCCGGCAGTGTGGTTTTTTGGAAAGAGAAAGAGAGGCGTTCTAAGGCTATTGCGTTATATCAATTCATTTTACTGGGCCTGAAACTCACATTTCAAAATGGTGACACCCTAAATAGTGCACTATATAGGGCAACAAGTAGGCCAATGCGGACACAGCCCATTACGTGTTAATATATTGCTCCTGTCCAGTGGGGGGCGATAGGGTGTCATGACGCGTTGTAGAAAGCAACACGAAGCAAAGCGGAAGCACAACAGACCCGCGTCCTTGGTGCGTCTATTTCATTCAGTCCACCGTGGGAACATGTTCCAGATGACCTGCGATCCGCCGCAAAACACGTTCACGTGTGAATTGTGTGGTTTATCGACCCCTTACACCTACTATGGCCAGAAACCACCCAATACCAGAGCCATTGTGTAAGTTAAGACCGTCTAACATCGACTCAAATAACTCAGTAGAAAACTTAACCCCAGATCAATAATGTGCTGAAATAATACTCACATCCAGCTTATTAAAGTCAGTCAACATGTCTCTTATTTAGGTCCAAATCTATCTAATATATATCTGTCCTCGGCTCTCTGTCTCTAGGTTGCTAGAAGAGTGTTATGTGACCAAGGACCCGTTCAGTCCGGACAAGGAGAGGTTTCTAGTTCTGGGTTCAACATGCAGCCTGTGTGGCATCTCCGCTTGCGTCGGATCGGTAAGAAGCGTCTCGGGTTCAAGTGGCTTCGTTCCTCTCGCATGACAATTTATAAAAGGATGTGGTTCGGCGAATGACACTGCGGTCGTTCTTTTCTTATTTCCCAACTGAAAAAATGTTTTCTCATTCTCTCGTCCAGGACTGTAGTATCTTCTACACCGCGCGTTTTTGTATGCGTTGCGTCAACGCACACCTCGACCAGTTCCCCGCTCAGATTCAGAGCGAATTGGCGATGAAGAAACAGACATCCAAGCCGGCAGTCCCCTGACGACCTGGTTTGACCCAGCAGGCGTCCCTGCGGCTGTACAGTCAAACAAAAAGGAGACACTCTCTCAATTCACCGGGGCTGTGAATACTCGTAGCCTTGATGAGATGGATACGTTGTTTTTACCCACCCACGTTTGGTGGTAACATCGTCCACACTGTAGTAGTAAATGAGGTGGAGGAGTAGCACAATACAGCAGTACTGAACTTGAATAACTGCCATACTGCCAGGACACCAGCTTACTTACAACTGGACATACGTTTTTTATTTTATTGGTGTGAGGTACTGTTTGGTTGGAGGTGGTTTTCAAGTTTCAACACCAGACGTGTGTGTTTGTGTGTGTACTGTAAACATACCGTCCCGCAAGGAAGGTTTGACATAAAGAACCTATGTCCTGTCCTCCCAAAATGTCATCCTGCTGTGAGCGTTTTTATTTAAATCACTTGACTGATCAACATGAATCTTTGCATTGTGTGAAAGGTTTTTGAACGAACAGTGATGATGCAATCCCCTCTTATCCCAAACGTGGTGTTAAACATTCATGTCACAGCAGATTCAATCAGTAATAAAGCAGTCACGTCATACACACCTAGCCTTACCTCTTATCAGATAGCTGTTAGCCTAAGAAAACAGACAGTCCACAGATAATAGGCAGAGGTGTTGTTTATACTATTATCATTTAGCGTCATTCATATTCTAGTTGGCTAGGCATTTAAAATCAAAGAAGTAGGCCTGCTTCAATGTCTGGTGTTAACATTATCAGCACAAGTTCAAACAAAGGTAATATTTTGAATCTACATCCATACAGCTACATCTATATCTTGCTGACATAACCTGCTCACATACATTGGCTACATGGCAGTCATGTGATTACATTATGGACTCATCAAAGTTGCACTGAATTGACATGAGTTGGGGAGGCGGTTGTGCTTGAAGTAAATACGAGGGGCGGGTCCATGTCTGAACTGCAACGATATCCCGTCTCTGTTTAAATAGTCCCGACGCCGTCCTCCTCCTCGCAGTCTTGTAGTTGTAGTGGTTGTGTTTGAATCGCCATGTTGGCTCGGATGACCTAACGTGTTGTTTTTCTGCCCTCTTTACTACGGCCCTGACAGCCGCGGTGTTTTCTAAATGCAGATGACGACGCGCTTTCTACCGTGGGCGTACACGCTCGGACACCCAGATAATATGCGCGATCCTGCACATCGCATTTGAAGGAATATATAAAAAAAATTATAATAATTTTGGGAACCTGCGTAGTGAATTCCGAAGGACTTTTTTCCCTCTTTTTCTTTTTTTTCTTCTTTTTGCATATGTGTAACAAAATGTCAGACGTCCGTCTGTCGACTGCTAGTCCGACCTTGGAGAGGGGTGCGGGGGTCGGGGACGTGCGTGCAGCCGAGCCAGCGAAGCCCTCGGTCTGCACAAACCTGTTTGGTAACTTTGACCGGGATGGCTTCGAGAAGGACTGCAATGCGACCATGCACACTGCGCAGCGGGCTTTCGCAGAGAGGTGGGATTACGACCCGGTCGCCGACCGACCTCTTTCCTCGGGGGGCTGCGAGTGGGAGCCAGTCGAGTCTCCGCCTGACTTCTACGTCAGACCGGCGCATAAGCGACCTCGTCCCCGTGGAAAGGTCGCTCTAACCGGTAGCGACCACCGACCAGAGGCCGGGGAAGAAGAGCGACCGCTGGATCGCGAGACGGTGCCGGGTTCGAGGAAAAGGCGAGCAAGACCGTTAGGTAATTTAATCCAAACCCGTTAAAATATAGGTGTGTAGACATATTTTATAGTGTTTTGCTGCTTTTCGAAGCCGCAACACAAAACATCCTAAAAGCGACGCCGTTTGGATTATTTGTTTGTCTTTATTGTGGGCTTAAGCGTCGCAATATTTGTTCTTGGTTTTGTTTTGCTTTTTAATGCATTTTGCAGAACCGAGAAATTATCCAGTCTAAATAGGACGTGAAGTGTTTAAAGGTTCACAAAAGTTTCCAGCAGTTGAGTGACGCGCTTCCTGAACGACGTGTGAACGTTTCTCGCTATCAATACTGATCGAGCTCTAAACTCCTGTCCGTCAGATGGTGGTTCATCTCGCTGTCAAACTAAAGATTACCAATCGGACGAGGATGAGGACCGCGATCAGCCAGACCCCCCCGGAATCCAGACCCCAACGTCCGCGGAGCAGACCCCGATGAAGCCCGATAGCCGACCCGCGTCCGACTGGTATGAGTTCACACACATCCCTTTGACCAGGAACACACGTACACGTTACTTGGGTTTATTTTACTCCATATATTTCAGATTCCTTTATTAATCGTCGTTTGGGAATTTTGTATTGTATTTATAGCTAATCCCTATGCCTATGTAATCCTATAATAAAATGAATCATAATAATTATAATAATAATAGTTCGTGTATGTGTGTCCCTCAGAGCCGTGGTGAATAGAGGAGGAGGAGGAGGAGGAGAGAGAGAGAGAGAGAGGAGGAGAGAGGAGAGACAAGCACTGAATATGCACACTATCAAGTTTTGGCACTCGTCATCAAATTTGCCTCAAAAGCAGACTATGTAGCAGCCGTGCAAATGGATAGTTGTTCCTTTTGCGCTCAGATATTTACTACCTATGTTTCAGATGTAGCACATAATGATGTAACTTGCTTTTCATACATTCTGTTTCTTGTTGTATTATTTTTACTGTGGAGAATATTTGAGACTGTAAATTTGACACGGGGAATTGCAGCGCAGTTTCTAAAGGAGGAATACAATTTTGAATTCTAATTTACTTCAGGTAACCAATAGACTTGAAACGTCAGGGTTTTACAGAAACTAAAATGTATTTTTTTGTTTTGTTTTTTGTATTGCTAAGTCTGTCACGGTGATGTGTGCTGTTTTTGGTTGCAATTTCAATTTCGTCGGTTTGTTTGGTTTCAACTTTAGAAACACTGGGGTGTACCGCTGGGACCAGCAATGGAAAAAATGTTTACATGCAAATCCTCCTTAATTGTTTCATTATTATTTATATATATATATATATATATATATACACACATATAAATGGTAAATGGTATACATATACTGATCAGCCACAACATTAAACCACTGACAGGTGAAGTGAATAACATTTATCATCTCGTTCCAATGGCACCTGTCAAGGGGTGGGATATATTAGGCAGCAAGTGAACAGTGTGTTCTTGAAGTTGACAAGGGCCAAATTGTGTTTCCAAAGCGGATGGTCTTGGACCTACCAAAAGTGGTCCAAGGGAAGGACAACCTGGCGACAGGGTAACTGATGTGCGTGTGCGTCATTTACCTGGGGAAGAGATCCATGGAGACCCCACCTCGCAACTTACAGGACTTAAAGGATCTCTTGCCAAGAGATCTCTTGGTCTTGGTGCCGCAGGCCACCTAAGAGCTCTTCCATGCCTCGACGGATCAGAGCTGTTTTGGGGGGGGGGCGAGGGGGACCTACACAATATTAGGCAGGTGGTTTTAATGTTGTGGCTGATCGGTGTGTATATGTATGTATGTATGTATATATATATATGTAGGTAAATCATTTCATTTTCTTTATAATTTGCCAAAATTGTGCCTTTTAGTGTTGACATGGCGGGAGGGCAGAGGGATGTAGCAGAATTAGGTGTCGTTATCCAAAACGACTTGTCAATATTACCGATATTACTCATTCTTGTAACCCCTCATACCAGCCAAGTTACACATTATGCAGCAATATGTGACTCTGTTAGGAGAATGTTTGTGTGGAATTCATGTAGAGCATGAGATTGCACTATGTTGATTGGACAGTTACACTAGGTTAGTGTGTGTGTGTGTGTGCGAGTGTGCGAGCGCTGTGTGTTTGACACTGACAAAATTATACTAACTTATTTATCTTGAGCTTTTGTTGGTGTGCAAGATGGCTTCCCAAAGTTACATTTATGTGCTTTTTCTGTAAATGTTTTCATTATTTGTTTTATGAAGGTAAATAAAAAGTTGCAAAACTGAGCCTTAATCAATTTACACTCTTAACATTTAAGTCCTTCCTTAATGCACGACATCTTGAAACATGTGGGTGTGCCAGTGGAAAGTGAACTGTTTTGCAGACAGACAACAATATTCTGTGATGTGACACGCACACACACAATAATGGAGTTATGGGGTGAAGTGTGCTGCTGGTAGATGACATGGCCAACATGCACTTTTTGTTTTCTTCACGTGAAATCAAATCAATTAATTACACACACCACGGAGCGAGTCGAATTACGCATTCATATCTTGGCTGCACATCTTGAGGACAGACGGGCCGTGCGGACATGCTTACAGACGTCTCTGGCGGAATGAGCACTCCCTGTTCTAATGGAAAAATAAGGGCGGGGCCATAACAGGAAAAAAAACACTTCATTGGCTCTCGCTTGTCCAACCACAGCGCGAATAGGAAAAGCAGACCACTTAGGGCAGCCACTGAGCAGGGAGCAGACACTGCTCTCTCTCCTTCCTCACGGTCTCTCTCCGCTCTCTCTCCTCTCTGTATCTCTCTCTTCTTTCACTCCCTGGAATAATGAAAGTAAACTCAGGACAGACTGTCCTCTTTTCAGAAGCACACACCTCCTATTGATACGTATATAGATCAACAGGGAAAAGAGAAAAAGTCTTCGCGTGTACTTCATATTAGTGCTCTGGCCATGAACGATTACAAAAGTTATGTAATCCTCATTACATTTTTCCGACATCAAGCATACAAAACGAGCCATATCTTGGGGGTATTTCTTGCTGTACGTACTGTACTGTTCTGCACTGTTTGTAGAAATAGGTGGACACTTTCACAAAATGCAATGCATTAAATATGCCGTGAAATATGATCAGATGATCTAGTGAAAAACTAAACGCATTCACGTGCTCCTCTGATGGTCCAATTTCCAGAGTTGCTAGGTCGTTCCCAGTTCGGTGTGTTCATGAACTTTCACGTCGTAATGTGGACGCAACAAAGAAGATGTGTTGTATATTATTGCTCTTGGCATTGAAACGTCTGCTTCACCAGTACATTCCCCAAAACCACTAAAATAATGCTCTATCTGACTTGTTATTATGGTTAATGCTAATAAATAGCTAATCTAGGTCACTATGTGGACGAAGGTTACCATACCACTAGGATTGGGCGGTTGCCGGTTTTACCGGCACGATGCGGTGTGCGAGCTTAGGCCGACTTTGCCAGTATTTGTTATTATGAGACGTTGTGGCCGCTCTGCCATTAAAACGTAGCCCATTGCTTACATCAACAACTTGTGTCGATGCTAAACAAGGCGTAGTTTCTCAAAACGTCTAGTCATTCTTTTAATAATGTCAGCTGGTTCACAATTCACAATGGCGCTCTTCACCCCGTTCAGTAGGCCTAACTGAGGTCATGTCAGGTGCGCTGCAGTTCGCGAACAGTCGGTCTTTTCATGACTTCATTTAAATAGGTCGAACTGTTTTAATTAGATCTAGGCCTAGAATAATAACCATGGATGTATGAACGAGGTCGTGCTCCTGCTGAAGGACTAAACTGCTGCGCGCACAAGGCGGCGCTCCGGGGCCGCATTGTTAAACTGTCAATCAATTCAGTTAGTTTCACAGTAAGGGAACCATGATCAGCGGGATTATATGTATTTATTTATTTAATTTAATAACTTTCTTTACTGAGTTTGAGCGAACGGCTGCTCAAGCAAATGGCTTGCTCCCTCGCAAAGCGGATCGATAAAACGAATGAGAAGAGAAAAAAAAGATCCGCGATCATTGTTATCACGTCAATTGACAGACGAAGATTTATTTCAGATTACTATTTAGATTTAAACTTTCAAAGCTAGACAACTCCTATCCAGTTCAACCGGCGCGATGGGAACACGTTCGCTACGTGAGCACCGACTGCAATAATGCAAATAGGATTCATTTATGGCGCCATCTGGTGGTTAAAATACATGGATATACCGGTATGATTCGGTGTTTGACGAATTATCAAACCGGTTTGAAAAATGTTACACCGGCCCAACCCTACATACCACGTAATACCATATGGAATACCTTACAAATTACATAAAAATGCAAAAAATGTACATGCAATACGTGAAATAATACAGTTTCTTACCATCAACCACACATTTTCGTCCGCCATTTTTCTGCATATATGACGTCACAAGCCAGGAAGTCATGTACCAACATTTTCGCCTGCTTTCCAATTTATTGTTCCGACTTGAGGGGACGTTCCCGTGAATTTTCCCAGTCGAGAACTCCAAAAGAATGCAACATAATCAGCACGTAAGAAATGACGCATGTAAGAGAGCCCGGCCTGACGAAGTGGGTGGGGCCAGTGCCTGATGTGGCCAGGTGAGGGCCTGGTGGTCCGTCCTTAGTGTGAATAGGTGTCTGTAGCGGTGCTACAAACTGTGACTCGCAAAATTCTCCTTTAAATTCACAAACATCACATGTGTAATTCATGGCACAATTCAAAACTGGATAAAAAAATAATTTCTCTCTCTCTTCATTGACTAGCATACATATTTTCCGAAATAAGGGGCGTGGCTTCGGCACACCACTGGAGATGAGGGAAAACATCTGGTGATTTAGCAGGAAGTGCGACACGAATCACGATAGACAGACTTTTGGAATCCAGCCTAACTGAATAAGCTCCATATACCCAATAACATAGATTTTTCATGGCTTTCATTTGAATGATACAGTGACTAATGTATATAAATATGCCGTGTTGCTCCCAGAGAACATACCGTGCCTAGAAGTGTGTGCGTTACGCTATGTTGCGTGGCAAAGAAAACACTACACAAACCAATGGTGGGTTAGCGTGCGGCGCGTCGGGTCCCAGTGCGTGTGGGTTGGGTGAGTTGCTGCTGGCAGTCACATGTTCAGCAGCTCAGCCAGAGTGTGTAGACGTCCTCTTGGCAGGCGAGTGTGTTTACATCCAGAGCTGGACTTGTTTTGGACGGGATGCAGCTACACGCAGCCAAACTGCTGCTCTTTCCTCTCCCCTTCTCGCTCAACTTTTTTTTCCCCCTTCCCTCTTCTGTTCTTTCTCTCCCTTGCTCTGTTTTTTTCTCCCTCCCTCTCTCCCTCTATCTGACTGTCCGTAAGGCCAATACACACTTCTCCGTCTAGCGCCTATGTGAAAGATCCGCTAAGATCTGCGTCGCTACTCAGAGAGCGTACACGTCCCTTTTTCCCCTTAGAAGATGTGCAGTCCTCCCAGAGCTTAGCGACGCGTCACCCTTCTCTGCAGGGGAGCGCATCAAGTAATCGCCGATTGGCAGAGCGGGGAACTTGCGGCTTGTTTTGTTTTCGACAGCCAAGAATAAAATAATTGCGGCCGGAAAAATCTAAACTCTGTATTTTCCGTTGTTTGCGATAGAGCAGCTGCTTTTCAACGGTGCGTTTGAATGATTTTAAACACCTTTTTCACATGGATGTATGGCTTTTTCCAACATATTAGCGTTTCCGTATTTGCTTATTGGTTCATGTACATTTAGGGGTCGGAAAAGCTATACTGCCCCCTTGTGTCCACGTTAACCTGACATGGAAGTACAAATGCAGGCAGCTCTGCAAAGATCTGCGTCGTGTGTCTGAGTCTTTGTGAACATGGGGTACGCAGAAGTGTGAATTCAGCTTTACTCTCCCTTCCCCTCTCTGGTCTCTACCCCTGGTTGTCCTTACTCTACCTCCCTCTCTGTTCTCTCTCTACCCCTGGTTGTCCTTACTCTACCTCCCCCTCTATTCTCTCTCTACCTTCCTCTCTGTTCACCCTCTCGGTTGCCAAGAGCACAGGGCCACTGGCCAATATAAAGACAGAAATATGAGACTGTTTCTTTAAAATGAAAAAAAGGAAAGAAAGAAGTCAGCTAAATTATCAAAACACAAACCAGATGGGAAGCTATGTTTCAAAAAAAGGACATTTGTAAAAGAGCAAAACAAGAACAGTTGCCAAATTATGAGCTAATTCCCTGTAGGCTTCAACTGGCTTCAGCATTGCATCAGATCCAAGATGGCTGACTGGTTGACTCCTCTTATCCGGCTCTGCTAGTGATCACAAGACTACATTTCACCCCAAAGGTCACCAAAGCCGTCTCTCCTGGTTCATGCGCTCGGCCTGTCCATTGGTTTGAGGATGGAATTCTGATGACGGTGGCCCCCAGAAGGCTGAAAATCTCAGAAAAAACAAGAGGTAAACTGTGGCTCCCAGTCAGAGAAAATGTCACTGAGGAGGCCATGCATGTGGCTGCTACAACATCATTTCAGCAGTTTGCAACTTGGGCAATGGAATCAGCTGGGCAGTCTTAGATAACCGAGCCACAACCGTGAGGATAACAGTGTTACCGTCAGAAGATGGCAGGCCAGAGAGGCCGGCGGAAATGAACCCTTTGCTTTGGACAAAAGTGTCTGCTAAATACCCTAAATGTAATGTCAAAAAATGAGTCAACCTTCTGATCCTCAGCAGGCACAGAGACAGGACTGCCCCCACTCCGATGTCCGAAGTGTACACCTCTACAACAAACTGGTGAGAGGTATCTGGTAGGATAAGAATGGGTGCAGAGGTGAAACGTGACTTTAACTCACCAAAAGCCTTGAGTTTGGAGACGATAGTAGCTCCTTGTTGCAGGTCAAAAGCAGATGAGATCAGTGGGAGTGGGTACCTGTTCTTGACGGTGAGTCCTTTACAGTTGATGCAAGGTTGTAGGGATTTGTCCTTCTTCCTCAAAAGAAAACCCCAGCTCCAGCAGGGGATGAGGAAGGCTGAATGATCCCTGCTGCCAGATAATCATTGTTGAACATCGCCATAGTCTTGGTTTCAGGAGCAGACAAGGAGAAGAATTGACCTTTAGGGGGAGCAGTGCCTGCCCACTCCTGGTCTCCCTCCTGGAGTTGGGAACTCCAGGAGGAAGGGTTGGACATAGTCACGCAATGGAGCACTGCCTCCATCTCCTGGTTCACCCTCTCGACAGTCCATTGGACTTCGGTAACCCGAAGAAAGGTTGACAGTGGCTCCCAAAGCTGCGCAGAACGGCCACCAAACTTTGGGGCCCACGGTCATATACAATGTCCCCGGGAATACCCTGCAAATGGAAAACATGAAACACCAACAGCGGCTTCCCTAGCAGAGGGAGGTTTGGCCAAGGCAAGGAAATGTGCGCCTCCGGAGTCCACTTGATTGGTCTGGCCGTGGAGGTGGCAATGCGGATGTAATTACTAATAAACCGGCAATAAAAGTCAGCAAAACCAAGGAAATGCTGCGACCGTTTGCGTTTCGTCACCACTTTAGCAGGGTCCATCCTGACTTACCCATGGCCAATTACATACCCCAGAAAGGACACAGAGGGGACGTGGAACTCAAACTCTTCAGGAGGTGCTGGAGAACTAGAGACATGTGTTGCTCATGCTCAGCTTGAGAAGAGGAGAAGATCAGAATGTCATCCCAAGTAAACAAAAATTAAACGGTCACAAAGAATGTCGTTGACCGGGGCCTGGAAAAAAATGCCCCAGAGGGGTGTTGAAGGCATGTTCCACTCATCCCACTCTCTGATGAGAACCAGGTGATGGGCATTGCATAGATCTCATTTAGAAAATACAGTGGAACCATGAAGGGGAACAAAAACCAAACTTATGAGGGGCAACGAGTTCTTGTTCCTCACTGTGATGCTCTTCAAATCCATATAATCAATACGCGGTCAAAGAGTGTGGTCCTTTTTGACGAAGAAAAACCTTGCTCCCACCGAAGAAGACTATGTTCGGATGATACCCTCCATTGACTCCCGAGAGATTGTAAAGCTGGCTACTCTGAAGAAGGGACGTCACTGAAGAGGAAGGGTAGGACATCAAAGGTCAAAAGCATCTCTCCCGGGGATGCTCACGGAGTCGGTTGTTGACCCGAATTGCTAAGTGCTGTGCAGGGAGTGACAGGTACACGAAGGATAGGACATAAATGCAGATAGAGATAGAAAGCAGATGATTCAAAAAGGTTTATATAATTCACAAACTAAACTTACAGGCATACAACTAAAAAATAGGAGACACAATACAGGAACTCGGGAATTCACCAAAACTTCAAATCAAGGGCTGAGGGCTGGCCAGGGACAGAGCAGGGGACCGCTCTGGAGGACGGCGACGTAGGCAGGATCCCTCAGGATGCCAGCAACAAAGGTAGAACCGCTCTACAGGCCGGCAACGTAGGCGAAACCACTCCAGAGGCCGTCTACATAGATGGGATAATTATGGAGGCCGGCACGTAGGCAGGAACATTGTGGAGGCCAGCGACGTAGGTGGGACCACTCTTGAGGCTGGCAACAAAGGAGGGACCACTCAGGAGGCCGGTGGCCTAAGCGGCATCACTCTGTAGAATGGTGGCATAAGCGACTCCTGCGAATCCACTCTGTTATAAATAACTCTTCAGCTAAGGCGTTGCGGAAACCTCCTTCCGCGCTAACGACAGATCCACTGACCTTGAATACAAATAAGGGTGTCAATTAAATAATACATTTCATCGCTCATCAGTCCATCTGCTGGGTCCATGTTGGTCGGCTCATACTGTTAAGTGCTGTGCGTGGTTGTGATACGAAGGGCCAGGGCAATCAGATGGTTTCAATTGGTAGGTTCCTCTCTGGACACTTGATGACATCGTTAAGTGCACTGTAGCGCCTCATCATTCCATCCACTCTCGGCCACGAGGATCCGGAATTCAACAACAGCTAAACAGCCATGTTGCAATTTCTTTGAAGAAGGGTAAGTAGTAGTTTCGCAGTGTCCCTGCACACAAGGTGGTCAAAAACATGACGCATCGGCACAAAGTCTGCATATGAAAAACAAACAGCCGACTGGTGCTCCCACACCGCTGATGGCTAAGCGAGAGCGTTCCTTTTAACGCTCCAATAAGGAAGGAGATATGAGAGCAGTCAGAGGAAAAGTAAATGGCTGTTGCTTAACAACAAGAGAGCATTGTACATGAAATGCCTGACAGGACCACAGATCACCATCGTAGCATTCAAGGGCAGGAATAAAACACTCACGACGGCAAGGAGGGGAGCTTTTAGCAGTAGGATCTGGAACGGCCTGAATAGAGGAGGTTTTGAAGGGAAGCAGCAGTGTCCTGCAGGCTTGTTGCAAGCTCCTGCTATGCTTGGTAGCGCAAGGAAGTATTCCGTTAGATGAATCACAGGTGAGTAAATGAGGTCATGGGGGAGGAGCCTAAGATTGGTAATTGCATACAAGTGGAGGCCGTGTCCAGAGAGGTAGCAGGGGTGGATCTAACACTAGTTTTATGCCCTCAGTGTTTGTCCATTAGCTATTTCTGCATTTACTTTAGTGAGTAAAATAAAGCCATTATTCCTTTTGTTAAACCTGGCCCTTTCTTTTTCAGCCTTCCTTTCCATTACAGAAATACATACATTCAATTGTTTTTTTGCTAGGAATGCACATCTCCTGCTGTCTTCATTTGTTTGAAGGCCTGTGAACACTTCACGTAGATAAATCTCCTGCAAATCCCTAGGTGGCGTTGTTGGCCCGGGCAATTACGTCACATATGGCTGCGATTCCAAAATGTGCTAAAATCAGCAAACAAATGTGAATAACATTTTTATTTTACACAAATTCACTTTGAAAAACATTTTTTTATATAATAAAAAAGTGAAATGTAAGGTTTGCGTACAGAGCTGGTAGATGCTTGTGTTTACATTTTTAATTCAACCAACTGTTGAAGAAGAAAACATTTATCCGACTCCAACATTGAAATTCGTCGATTGTTCTCACTCACTTCCTGAAATGAAATCAATAATGATTACTGATTTACAGTCTTGTTGCCAATTTAACGCAAGCCAAACCCTAAAAGTGATGTAGTGGGTTACATAGTAGTGTTAGGGATTTACCCTGGTACAAATCTCGATTTAAATGCACAACGTTTGCGAAAAATGTGTGTGTACTTTAATTGTTACTGGTAGTTTTGGGTTACCAGGTAAAGTCAATCAAACGGCTAACAAGGAGTATCCATATCGACATATAAAAGATGGTAACTTTAATTTCCTATCACAAAATCAGATGCAAAACTGACCTGAGTCAATATTGTGTTTTGCCAGCGGAGGTCGCTGTCGGACAGCCCATCAGGCAGCGAGGCGTTTCTATTGCTCGTCATGTTGGACTCGCTCATCACGCTCCCTAAAGAGCCGTTAGCCCGATGGATCCTAGACCTGAGGAGACAAGACCCTGTCTAGGGGAGGAGAGGGAGATGAAGAGGGAGATAGGGTTCATCAGTTTTCACAGTGAACAGATGAAGTATAGAACTCCTCCTGTAGTAAAATCTGTACCTCCCTTCCTCCCCATCCATATATCAATCAATAAAACTTTATAAACTATATAGAAGTCATACATCAAATGCAACTCCAACTGCTGAACATAAAAATGGAAATAACATTAGGTAAAAAAGAAAGAGTTTTAAAAACAAAACTTGCTAAATGAATAAATAAATTAACATAATAAAATTCAGAATAAGATAAAAATGAAATAAAAAACATCTGTATGAGTGCAGGTTGAAATAAAACACACCTTTTTAGCCTGGCTTTTAACTAGTGTAGTGTTTTTAAGTTATTTTAAAGATATCCCCACTCTCTGCCATGTATCCCTCTTTCTCTCTCTCTCTCTCTCTCTCTCTCTCTCTCTCTCCCTCTCTCTCTCTCTCTCTCTCTCTCTCTCTCTCTCTCTCACACATCTTTCCTGAGAGGAGAGAGAAGTGGAGATGAGAAGATGGGAGGAGAGGAGGCGTCTCAGGAGAGAGAAGAGAAGATATCAGAGAGGAGAGAAGAGAAGTCAGGTGCCTGTGTTCTGCTGGTGTTGGCAGTTCCCCGGGCCTCTAGGTACAGCTGGAGGGCCCGGTTGTGGTCCAGACGGTGGTGGTACCAGAGTCTCGTCTGCTCCAGGACCCCCACGCCCCCCCACAGGGAGTCCTTCTCTTGCTCCAACTCCTTAAGACGCCTCAACTGGGACACACAAAACACACACTTTTAAGCATACATATAAGAATATATTCAGCTGGAGGCTGGGACAACATCCCAAATGTCCCCTAATTTGTACTAATATGGGCGCAGCTAGTTCTGGCAGGACACTCTAGTCATGGGTCGCCTATCAGCTGACAGCTAAGTGGTCCAATTAAACGCATGTAAATGTACACTGATAGGCGGTCAATTTAAGACTTTCCAACTTGGATCTGCTCTGTTTTGTATGTAACCTACACAATGGGTTGAGATATATGATGTACCCCATGGGGGGGATTGTATAGTGCTCTATGTTTCAAATGTTGGTATGCTGTATCTGACATCTGTCTGTCATGATTTAAATCCCACAGCAGGGAGCATCTTAAAAGAGTGGAACCATACCACCAAACTAAATTATACTACCGTTTCATGCAATAAATGGTTACCTGTGGTTATCTATGACATGAGTGATTTCTGACAGAAATGTCTACACACCTCCTTCAAATGATCTTACTTTAGCTGTAATGACGAACCCAAAGTCCAAGAATTACACAAGTGTCTGTATTTGCATTGGTTCAGGAGTTTGCTGACATTGGCAAATCCCTTTTTAATCCCACCCAAATGTAACCTGTTCTCAGAGAGCACACACAAAGAGAAATAACAATTGTTTGCATTTGGAATAAGATTGATTCCTGCAATCTGTTATAACATAACATAGTTTTATACATACACGATGTATAACGGTATCGATATACCTTTAATTATTTGTTTTATACCCAAGGGAACGGCATTAATCAGCGTGGTATTGCTTAATTGGACATGGAAAATGTACAGATGTGTTGCGACATACCTGTTGTTCCAAATGGACAGGTCATGGGAGAGAAATTATGTGTGTACATACGTTTTCAGTAACTTTAAAGGTGCTGTATGCCAGTAATTGTTTACAGAATTCTGAGAGATTAAACGTGCTGTATTCCAGTCATTGTTTATGTAATTCTGAGAGTGTAAAGGTGTTGTATTCCAGTAACTGTTTCACAGAATTTTAAAGTTGTATAGAGATAGACGAAGACAAAGAAAAGAGCAGAAGTGGAAGATTTTTTAAACTAAACAACCAAAAAAAAGCTCTCTGCTCCCTCCCTACGTTTCTCCACCATTGAGAAGCATTGCATTTCATGCACCTGTGATTTGCAGGCAAGATGGATTCCCTGAACCAATCAGGGAAGAGGTGAGGTCAGAAATGGGCCGGGAGTGGTGAAAAATATAAATGAGCTCATAAAGAGGCAGGCGCTAGCCTCGTGAGGCCATCCAAACAGAGGGCCAGGCTTTGGCTCGAAGCTTAATGCAGGGGCTTGTCTAGAACATTTTTAATGGGGGTGCCTGGCAGGGGAACAGACCCAGAGGTGGTGGGTGGGCAACAACCATGTATCAACACTTGTTTTAATTTGTTTATTAATCTATTCCCATCTATTTTAGGTAATCAAACATTTGTCTTACACACAATGGCATCTTATTATAGACACACTTGTTCTATGCACTATTGTGTACACTATAGTAGGTGCAGCAGTGTCAGGTCTTAAGGCATTTACAGGCAGCGACTTCACCACAGCATTCTATTGCTAAAGTGAAGGTACTAGAAGTTCTTCAGAAGGACACTATAGGAACACTCATCCAGTTCTCCAGCAAACTGTCTTCTAAAGATGAACCAGACCAGAGTAAAGCAGAAGAGTTCATTTGCTCCTTGTATGGGAAGAAGGGAGATTTGGGAGCATTCTTTAATACATCCATGTTTTGGAGACATTATATGAGGTTGACGATGACGATACGTATCCCTCTTTTGAACAAAGTTGGCATCCAAAACAAAACTGCATACCGTCGTGTTATCAAAGGCAACCTGCGTAAAACAGAACACATTTTGCTTTCGATAATGAATTCATCGGAATGAACGCGTTATTTTGACAACACTGGTTTTCATGTCACCTTTTGGTTTTGCTTCAGCTCGCTTGGAACCTCAACGGAGGTGGTGCCAAAAAAGTATCAGGTACCAGGTACCAGGTACCAACTTTGCCCAATGGAACTAATGGGTTGCATATAAAGTCCGTATAACATAAATAGGACGTTTTTCGAACTGTGAATCATGCAAAGTTAGTGGAATCTCGGAAGAGATCTCAGAGAGCTTGGAACGAGCATAATAAGGCCCCTTTAAAGTGATCCCTGATATGCATTATGAAAGTTGAGGTTTAGCGTTGAAATCAAAATGGACAAACTGAAACTGCATGTTTTGTTTATTGAACATGATTTAAAAAAAAAAAGTTGGGTCATTTTATGACCAAAATACCACCCATGTGGCTATTTGTGTTTGTGTGTATTGGCGGTTATGTTTATTGATTCAAGTTTTAATTGTAGGTTTTAACAGGTTTTCTCTGGTTTAGCCAGTTCTGTCTTCCTTCACACGGTTAGTTCAAGCCGGGCCACCATCATGGGACGGGCGTGTGCATGTGTTAACGTGTACTTCTTCATGGTCACATGACACTTAACGGCAACAGACCAGTGGTGTACCAGTGATTATACCAGTACAGACCAGTAGAGACCAGCAAAATATAATGTACATTAATCTGAAATTTTTCTTAATGTTATTGTTCTCATTATTGTTGCTATTATAATTTAGTGTTTAGGCTATAACGTTATGCATATGCTTTACAATGATGATATTGATATTAGATAAGGGCATACTTTATTGATCCCAAACAGAACGACTATCCCATGTAGCAGATTTAATTGGTAGTGCTTGAGGGCTAACTTGTTCTCGGTCGCGGGGAACTGCTAGCAGTACATTTAGCCATGGGCAATGTATCAGCCGTCTGGTTATCAGCAAAACAACACATTCGTACAGCTTGCAAGGCAATAACTTCAGTATTTGACATTTGTAAATAATACACACAGAAATACAGGCCTAAAAATGTAAAAAATATATAAAATTTATTTGTTTTCGCTGTTTTATTAATACTCCTAATTTATAATAAATTAAATCCACAACTAGTTTTGCATTAAGAACAGAAACCAAAAATAAACCCAGTCTTTTTATAGATTTTTTTGTAAAGTAATGTTACACACGTACACGCACACACACACACACTCACCCAGTGGAAGAAGCGCAGGCCGTCCAGGCTGTTCAGGGGGGTCTTTAGAGGTACGATGAGAACCGTGTAGGAACAACCTGCGGGGACGCAGCCAGGAGGGCAAGCGGCCATACGGACACACAGAGAGACAGACTGACAGCTAGCCTAGCTACCTGGCTACTGAGAGATACATACACACTGCCTAACTGTACCGCTACACTACAACACACACACTAAGTGTGGTGACAGTCTGTCAGTCTACTGGCTCAGTAGCAATATGAGAGAGAGCGAGATGGAGGGAGCAAGGGAGGGCCACAGAGAAAGGGAGAAATGTGAGAGAGAGGAGGGACATGTGGAAGAGGTATGTATCAGTGATCGGGCCGGGGGGTGAGGCGGTGAAACATTCCACATGTCACTGGTAGAGAGAGAGAACGAGCTAGAGAACGAGTTAGATTGAACGAGTTAGAGAGAGAGTTAGGGAGAGCGTTATATAGAGATGGTTAGTATAGTGGATAGTTATAGAAAGAGTTACAGGTTTAAAGGGAGATATTTAGAGCGAGAGAGAGAGAGAGAGAGAGAGAGTTATATAGAGGTGGTTATACTGGATATACAGATACTGGTCTGTAGTTCTGGATGTCGGCTGCGTCAAGGGTGGGTTTTTTTAAGGAGGGGCTTGATTCTGGCTGTCTTGAAGGGGGTCCGAACTAGGCCTGAATTGAGGGAAGAGTTGATCACGGTGGCAAGGAACGGCAAGATGTCGCTCGAGATGCCTCGGAGAAGGGGGGAGGGGATCGGGTCAAGGGGGCAGGTGGTGGCGTGGTTGGACTTTAACTAGTCTGTGGATATCGTCAGAGGAGAGAGGGGTAAAGCGGGTAAGGCTAGCAGAGGAGTGTTTTAACTTATATAGAGTTAAAAAAGAGTTAAACAGGTTTAGAGATAGTTAGAAAGATGTTTAGAGAGATATAGTTAGTTAGAGATAGTTAGAGTTAGATAGAGAAAGCGTTAAAGAGAAGTTTAGAGATTTATATAGAGAGAGTTATAGAAAGAGTGTGTGTGGTTGGTGGCTGGTTTAAGCAGCCTCACCTGGCCCGAGTCAGGCTGATTAGTCTGGGGTTGAGCGGGGCTGGACACCTGTGGTGCATTGGCTGACAGGTTAAGCCAGCCATCACACACACACTCAAGAGAGCACTAGCATGCTAGCATTTACCACCTGCTCTTGTCTACCAAACATTCTACAAACTCTGCAAAAAAATGGATTATTCAACAGCCTTCCTGTGTCCTATTCTTCGGGGGAGCCCCAGAAAAGCCACTTTAGGTGGTATGTGACAGGAGCAAAAGAGTTAGGTTTAGAGAAAGATAGTTACGATAGTTATATAGAGCGTTCTAGAAAGAGTTAGAGAGGTTTAGAGATAGAGTTATAGAAAGAGAATGAGAGAGGCCGGTGACTGAAGTCAACACAAAATAAAAACAAAAAAACAGTAAAGGAATCCGACTGGAGTATCCATCATGTCGTGATGTTGTGATGTCATCACAATATGATGTTGTGATATGATGTCATAAGTTGCTGTGGCTAGCAGGCGTGTAGCGCTGCGAGGAGGAGGAGGATGAAGAGGATCTCTGCTCCAACATGTTCCTGGAATGTGACTTAACCTGAGATCACGCTATCCCTGCACAGGTGGAGCCTGTTTACTCTGTGTGTGAGTGTGCGCATGCACACACACACACACACACACGTATATGTAGCACAGACTAACATTGGGATGTCTCCCTGTTAGATGCAGCTGATTTCTCTCCCCACACACACACACACACACAGTGGCTAGCAAGTGAAGAAGGTGCGGTCGAAGGTATTTGACAACAATAGAGTGATCCCCTCCCTCTTTAACTCTATATATTACTGCCGCTCCAAAATTAAAGCTGTTGCGCCACCTGTTAGCCCCTAAAAGCTATTACAATGTTTTTGTTTCATTTCCAAAATAAAGAAGTATACATCGCTACAAGTATACACCGCTCCCTCCTTTACGAAACATAGAAACACCATCCTAATGAACCACGTCCTAATTAACATGAATGAGTCGCTTGTTAAAACTTAACTTCCGAAAGAATGTGTCTTAGATTCCTGCTTCACAAACACACACTCAGACCACAAACATAGTTCTGTTAGACATCACTCATGTCATAGATGTAACCATTTATTGCATGAAATGTTAACCCACTTTAGTTTGACGGTATGGTTCCAGTGCTCCCTGCCATAGGATTGAAATCAGATGTCAGACAGCATACCAACATTTGACAACAGGGAGCACTATACAATCCCCCCCATGGGGTACATCATATATCTCAACCTGTTGTGTAGATTCCATACAATACAGAGCAGAACCAAAGCAGGAGGCTGGGGTGGTGGGTGAAATCCAGCTCAGCACTTAACTCGCATTGTGTGTGTGTGAGATGGAAGGTCTTAAATTGACCGGCTATCAGTGTACATGTATTTGATTGGACCACTTAGCTGTCAGCTTTGTCAGAGTGTCCTGCCAGAACTAGCGACGCCCATTATTTATATGAATAATAAATACACCAAAACACCCCATGACATCACTTAATGTGGCACTTAATGTCACCCTCTGACCTGAGTCACATTGTGGTGTGTGTGTGTGTGTGTGTGGGGGGGGTTATGATTTGTGTGTGTGTGTGGTGTGTATGTGTGACTATACAGTAAGACCCTAACAGTAGAAACAATGGTCTTAATGAACAGAGCAGCTAACCTTAATCCGTCTACGCTCCTTCAGTAAACACGGATTAAGGTAAGCAGCATAAACACACACACACACACCGGGAGTGACCGGAGGCCTGTACTATGAAGCAAGTTCAACATAGCCAGGATCTCTTTTCATTAGCTGGCTTCACTAAATCTAACAACCGCAATCACGCATAAGCTGTGTCACGACGGTGGCTATCAACTCGTTAAGTCAACCCTAGTCTCCAATCTCCACACTTTGTTTTAACGCTGTGCCAAGCGCTGGAGAAAGGTCCGGCTGAACCATAGACTGTATAACGGGCTGAACCCAAGCTTGTCTTCAGCAAGTTCTCTGATGTATCTTTTCAGACAGTTGGCAACCTCTGCTTCGTTCTTGGAGGAAACTTCAACATGCCTGCAACTTTTTTTTGGTGCTGCTTTCAGAACTTTTGGTCAGTTCCACACAACTGAGAGACATCTGCGTTTGTGTGATCTCCCTCCAGTAATCAACGACAAACATTGCTTTCCTCGTGAAATATCTCATCCAGAATTTGGCAGCAGTTACTCTCTTCCTACATTCATAGCTGTTAGCACTTCCAGGAGGTCATCCATATCAACACAAGTGAAATCATCTAAAGTTTCTAAAGACATCTCGCTCTTGGCAGCTCACAAACTGAAGAAAGTTTGTCTTCAGGTCACCGAGCACTGCCCCCAAAAGCATCTCCTTTATCCCTAGTACTTCCATGTCTGTACGTCCTGGCACTTTGTAGCATGCAGTACGCTAGTATGTCCCTGCATTTGAAATAGTACCTAGCTTTGCGTAGCATTGTATCCTGGCAACCTGCTGTTTTACAGTAAGGGGTCAACCTAGCAATTGTAAGCTTGTAACTTGTTCTATTGACCTGGCAATCACAAGTGCTTGAAACTTGTTCTATTCCAATTGTACTGTACCATCAGCGATATATTGTTGTTTCCCTCTTTCGACAAATGTGAGTCGTTTTGGATAAAAGTCTCTGCCAAATGCCCTAAATGTAAATGTAGAAAAGGTGGAGCAAACTTGATAGGTAAGTGAACTGGCAATATTGAAATCCTTTCAGAATAATTCACCCAGCTGCTTTCCATGCATCAGCATTGAAATCATGCCTGAGGAAACACTGTTCCAAGGGTACAGTGTTCATAGAACTTCAGAAGCTGCTAAAATTGAACAGAGCAATCCTGTCTCCGCAAGAAGGAAGGTAATTGGCCAGTTGAGCATCTTCCATAAGCAGGACGACCTTTCTGTCAATCTGGAAAAAAGGGAAGAGACAAGTATGTTAATGTAGAATGCAAGGCAATCAAATCAGATCAGAATCAGCATCGGGTATATTGCCAAGTAAGTTTATAAATAAAAGAAATGTGTCTTGGTCTCATGGTGCATACAGAAGAAACAGGTCAACAATAGCAAATGACTCAAAGAGTTTGTGTCCGGGGTGGGAGGGGTCAGCCGCAATGTTTCCTGCCCGCCTCAGGGTCCTGGAGGCGTGCAGGTCCTGGAAGGACGGAAGATTGCAGCCAATCACCTTCTCAGCAGCGTATCATTTGTGCGAATGATACGCTGCAGTCTGCCCTTGTCCCTGGCAGTGGCAGCAGCGTACCAGATGGTGAGGATGGACTCAATGACGGAGGTGTAGAAGTGCACCGTCATTGTCTTTGGCGGGTTGAGCTTCCTCAGCTGCCACAGGAAGTACCCAGGAAGCGTTGACTGGGGAGTCACACAGGAGGATGGGGGTGGGTGAGGATGTGTTCTTCCTCCAGTCTACAACCATCTCCACTGTCTTTAGAGTATTGAGCTCCAGGTTGGTCCATGCCGTCCATTGCCACTACTGGGCTAGTATTGTATAGAGTAGTGGTTCCCAAAGGGTGTGCGCCACTGCACACCCTTTGGGAACGGTGTGACCAAACGTTTAGTTGAAAATTGAAATGTATGAGTAATATAGTTGTTTGTCAAATTTTATTTGGCATGAGTACATAGAGATAAACGTTTACAGAGTGTTCTAGAGGCTTTTTTACTTGGATATGAATACAGGTGTGCCTTGAGATTTTGGCTTGCCTTGGGCATAAAATGTTTGAAAACCGCTGGTATAGAGCGCCTAAGTCCCGCCCCGTCTGCTGTCCCCCAAGGGACCTTATTTTGAAGAAAAAAAAGTATGGCAGTAGATGGAGAAATTATTTTTTGATCCTGTTAAATTGTGCCATGAATTAAATATATGATGTTTGTGAATTTAAAAGATAATTCTGCAAGTGACAGACACGTGATTAAATAAGAAATCAAGCAAGCACAAAAATTAGAATGTATCAGAATTTAAGTTATACGATCACATTTATCATGCAATAACACTGTGTGTGTGTGTGTGTGTGACTTCTTTTTCTAAAATAAAAAAACAAGTTTTGGCGCTAAGGGGGGAGCTGAAGGCCCCTCCTTGTCGATCACGTTGCAGTTCAACGTGACTAGTGGTGGGCACGTTGCCAGAACTGAACTTGGAGCAAAGCCCGTGCACTGGAATGTGTGTCACAGCGGAGAGAGAAGTGGAAATGGCCGCGGATGCCAACACATTTGACCTACTTTTTATTATGTGCGGGAAAGGAGACGCAGGCGCAAGGGTGGCGCTGTTAAGCGCAGCAACAAGTAGTGCGAAACGCGTTTCGCACGAAGTAACCAGCGAAACTCAGAACTGTAATTTCATATTTAGATCATAATAACCTAAAATAACGGAAATGCACATGTAATTGTATGCGCAGAATGGAAAACCCACGTTTAGCGATGCTGCGAGGCCCAGGAGGTTAATTGGTGTTGACCTAGATATTCACTGGGATCCTCAGTGTTTGTGGGTGTGTTGTTTTGAAAGAGACCATGTGATTACGTGTGCACTCCGCTGCCCCGCCCACCCCCCTTGGGCTCCTCAGCTCCAAAACGTCGCAGCGCAGCGCAGAACGCAGCAGAGACTCGAGTGGCTCCCACTGTATGGACGCAGCGTCACGTCGTTCCTCCGTGGAGTTTGTGCTGTCAACAACTTGACTCAAGTCCTTGTATCGGAAGAAAAACGTTAATTTGCTGTTTCTTTCAACGGTCGATACTTGTTTGGTTGTTTTCGTTTTGAAGCTGATGGTAAGAGAATATTTCCTTCAAATTACTTATTACTTTGTAACTCCTGGGATTTCATCACTTTTTTTGGGGGCGGAACGGTTTTGTTATGTCGACTTGGTGACGTGATGTTGTTGACAGCAGGTGGTTTGTAAATATATGGTTAAACCCTTGGCGTGAGCGTGACAATATGTGGGCCAAGTTTGGTTCGCAGCTCATTAACCCACAATCGGAGAGAAAACCCAAACTCCGTCATCCAGCACCCTGGAAGAAACCTCATCAGCGTTTGACACCGCGTCTCCCTAAGTACCGTTCATATATGCCTAAATGCACTGTGTTTGTTTACGTTTAGTCCGTGGGCGAAGTGTGTCTCGGTTGTTTTCGAGCGCAGACGCTCAGTGGAAACCCGATCTCCACGCCGCGCCCACTTTTTTCCACGCAAACAACTTGGACTCGGGGATGTTTGACCTAGTAGGACCGCCGCATGTTAGTCCAATACAAACGGGGGCGCAACCACCTTAAGATATAAATAACGATAATATTACTTATTATAATATTGCTCGGTTAAATAATGTGAGTGGTTAATAATTGCTAGCCTACTAGATCAGAATTAGTAGTCGCTCGTTTGCGAACTTTGTTTTGTTGTTTGCATATTTTGTCCTGTCATTTTTGTGAAATATTACCCCGATCACGTCTAATTCCTCTATGACTTGTCGTATGGGAAATAAAGAGTGAGGCTATGGGACGAACATGCAATTAACAGCAATCGCTGTAATTATAACATGGTAATTATCGACATGGTTGCGCTACATTCTGTTACCTGTGGTGTGAAGTATTTGGACAGTCAAGTCTTAAGGCTATTTCTAGAGATGTGAAACTGTTGCTCAACTGTTGCTTTCCTCTAGTGTGACCCGGGTGGCGGCATGGGTTTCTAACGTCCCAGGAGATTTAGTTGATGTCTGTTTTGTTACCTGATCTCTAGCCTAATTACGTAGGTTAGAGCACGTGTGTGTGTGTCTTATGCCAGTTAAATCACACCTCATTCAAACTCTCCAGGTTAACCGACCGATTCTAAACCTCTACCCCTTTTTGTGTGTGTGTGTGTGTCTCTCTCACAGGGACATTGTCATGGCATCAACAGCCACATCACAGGCAGAGACCCCCGAGGTGAGCATGGTGGTGTGTGAGTCAGAGGCGTTCCGTCTGGGGGGTGTGGATGCCCTGAGGTTGAAGACCCAGGGCCCCGTACGGAGGAACCTGTTCGGCCCCGTGGACCACCGGCAGCTGCAGCAGGACTTCCAGACGCTGCTCGCCGTCGGCGCCGACATCGCCAAGGTCCGCTGGGGCTTCGACTTCCAGAGTGACAGGCCCGAGTGCGCCGGTGCCAGCGACCTGGAGTGGGAGGAGCTACGATACGAGGAGGTGCCGGCGTTCTACCGCGGGCGCACGGTGAGGACGAGGACGCCCGCTGCCAAGCGCTCCTCCTCACCGGTGTCGTCGGTGGGAGAGAGGTCACCGCGGTCGTGCAGCTCGGGCTCCGGGGACGAGTACCTGGAGGTGACAACCAGGGGGCGATACAGCGTCGAGCTGGCTGAGAAGCGCAAACAAGCCACTATGACAGGTCAGTTTTGAGGTCCGAAAACACAGAATAAGGGAAGTCAAACCTCCTGGTAATGTGACACAAGCTCCTGTCATCAGAATCAGAATCACAAATGGCTTTATTGCAAAGTAATTTTCACATTACAAGGAATTTGGCCTGGTCTGTTGGTGCAAACAATAAATACAGGGGAATAAGGCAGTAATAAGATAAAATAGATAAGAGATATTTACAGTACAACGTTAAACATGTTTTTAACTTGAATGTATGGTAAGCAAGCTTCTCTTAAGTCATGTCAGATAGGTCTACACATGACCTTTGTCGAGACAGGACTAACTGTTCATTTAACTAAACAAACCAAACTTTCTTTCATTCTGTAGATTTCTTCAAGATGAAGAAGAAGAAGCTTGTACATGCTAAAGGGTCTCAACGGCTGTAAGGGGGGAAGGTTTGAATCCCTCTCAGCGTGCCTCACCTCTACACGAGCCTAATGTAAATATGTAGCAATGTGAAGACGTACACCTCAAACACCTTTCCTCCAGTTCAAGGAAGCTGCAAGTCATTTTTTTTTTGCCAGATCTCTTAAGCACAGATTGTTTGTATAAATATTATATATTTGACGTACTTTCTTCTCCTCAGCGTTTTCGATTATACTGTGAAATGATGTGTGTGCACTCGATCACTATAAATAGTGTGGCCGATTTTAGAAGTCTTAACTGTACGGTCACGTCAGAAGAGTGGCCGGCAGCCATTCATTTTCAATGAGAGCTGCCGTCGAAGAGCAGTCACCGTAGCAGTAGTGAGCAGTACGATGTTTGTTTAAATATATATATATATATATATATATATACCGACTTAAAATATGGCTGAGCTGTAGCTCAGATGAACTCTGCTTTTTTGAGTTCTTTGCGTTGTTGTTTTATATGAAGTTGACGTTGTGTTCGTCTCATTTGTCCTGTACATATCTGCTTGGTGTGAGAGTGGTGTTTGAGTGTGCTCATGGTGTTAGGGTTTCCACGCGTTGCAATTTAGCCGTTAAGCAAGGCAGCTCTGGGGGTGTAACCAAAGAGGAATTGCCGGGCGATTTTAACAAATCACTTAGCTGCTGTTTGACTGTACAAACACCCGAGAATGCTTCAAATTTCTCTAGTTTTCTTTGCGTTCTTTAAGAGCAAGACGCTAATACTGTTGTTATGTTGACTAGTCACTGCTTTAAACCGCAGTAACGAGTCAAGTCAAGTCCACATAATTATATTTCTGTTTTGTATAAGTAGCCATAATGTGGATCAAATCCTACCTCGTTAATTAACAAAAAACATACATCAAGTTGATGCTAAAGATAAACGCAGATGTGGGAGGGCGGAACTCGAACAGGGATCTTATGGTGGTAGATTCAGGGGCTCACTTTTGCTTAAAGGAAACTTTAAGCAAAGGCCTTTTGTTGTCTCCATATTTTTCTATACGACAGAAAGAAATCCAGGACTTAATTTAGAAACGCTGTAAGTAGGTCAATGTGTCAAGAGTTCTCTGAAAGGGATTTTCTGCCAGAATGGCCATGCAGGGACCTCTGGTGGTAAAAGTCTTGTCTCTCTCACATCACCCAGCAACTCTGTATTAAGACTTCATGCACATAACATCCTGCAGTAATTTGTTTAAAACATACTCCAAATAATACAGTTTGGTTTAAATGTGTCTTAATGCTTATGTTTTGTACATTTTTATTTTAATCCTTGAGCTTTTTTTTGGGAGCCTCTTTAGTTGAGTTCAAGATGGAACTTTAAAAATTCTATATTAATTTATTTTAATTGTATATCTCCTGGGAAATGATTACAAAATGCCCGTTTTTGTTTTGACTAACTGATTTTTATTTTTACTTCTTTGCACTAGAATTCTTACATTTTGTTTTCTGGTCATGGTAGAAAGTTAAGACTTTAAAAATGATACATACAACTGAACGTAGACTTCTGTTTTGAATGAAGCTAAAATAAAAAATAAAAAGAGTTCTTTATTTCACAACTGTGCCTAAGAAAAGGTTCAACCTGTTTGCAGTGAAGTATGTAGGCCGTTCATAACAGGTTGTGCGGTGACTTTCAAATTAAGTCAGTCCCGCCATGCCAAAGACATACTTTTCCCGCCTGTTGCAATTATGTCACGATATATTCCTTCTCCTGTATTTGCATGTAAAGATGATAATCTCAGCATACATTGTCATAATTGTACATGGCAACATGATACTAGTTTGCATTTTAAAATGTGTCATTGTATGGAAGCAGAATACTATGGTGATATTTACATTTATAAAAAGATTTAACTGGTTTGTTGGTACACTGTCCGTTACCTCGTATTGTTGAATTCATGTTTTTCAGGATATTATAATAAATATATTGACAAAAACCACTGTTTCTATGATGCCACAAATTTTTGCTGTGGAAAGGCTACCTGATCTTAAATGTAACCTCGTTGCCACAAAAGGCCAACAATGTAGGCAAATAAATCCAATCTTGTAAGTTTCAATAGCTTGCTTCGTAAACATTCAGGAAATGTTTAGAAATCTTTGATATGTTTGACTTTCACGACTAAAATATATAACTACTTCATTTCAATGGATAAATTCACATTCAAATGATGTTATTTGTATGTGTTTATAGCCATTTATATATTCATTTAAACATTATAGTAGGCTACTTTATATCCACTTCTCTGCTCTTACATCTTTAGAAGAGAAAGGACTTCTGCCTAGTAAAGTATAAAAGGATACATGCAAAATGAGTGAATAAATACTTTACTGGGTCGATATTTAATTTTCCTTAGTAATTTAAGTACTTTAAATATTGGGTTTGTTATAAAACCTCTCAATGGATTGTTTTCCCTATTCTGCCCCCCTGGTGGTCTAACACAGTAACACTCGGCTTTGACCTACTGCACCCTGTAATGTTATGTCGGGGTTTGGTAATCCCAGTAATACGGCCGTCTACATTTTAGGCAATAAATCAAAGGACGTTCTTTTGCTTCAATTCTGAACAGGAATTACTTTAATTCTAAACTGGAATTGGATATAAAAACACAGGAAACATAAATAAAAGGCAGAATTTAAATATTTACAGTTTGTGGACATACATTCAACAAAAAAAACGTAAGTATACAAATTCTCACGCACATCACAAGAGATGGGTGTCATCAGTTTGTAATGGAATATTCCCTCACCCTGGATAGCAGCTCTAGAACATTCTATAGTAGAAGGAAGAAGTGCTCTTGCTTGGCTGATGCACCTCATGATTAACAAGCCACGCCCACATCGTCACCACACCTTGCTACATCATTCACATGGAACATGAAAACAATTCCCCTGTCATCATTTTCCCTCAGGATGGAATGAATGGCACCTATTTTACATTTAAGATTTACAGCGATGTGTTAATCTAAGATATCCTTTTAAAAGTGGTGTGTGTGTGTGTGTTTGTTTGCCAAGACCATAAGGCAACACCGTAACGCATTGAAGACAGTAAATTGTTTGTGGTTTAGTGTACTTTGGAAAGGTGTTTTTTTGTTTGTGTGCTCTGTGAACGATATCTTACAGTGAGGAATATTACGATATGTAGCCCTCATTTACTAAGCAAATATATGTAGTTGAAATATATACACGTGATGTCACTAAAAGCTCTTTTCAAATTAGCTTAACGCTTTAGACGGTGTGCCCGTAAAACGCCTGTCTGGAGTTCTTAAAAACGTGTTTCTGGTTTTCTACAGTGTTGAAAACCGTTGCACACCCCTGCTGCTCTGTCAAGACTAGTGAACTCTTTAAGAGCGGTTACGGACACGTTGGGCACCGACGGCTTCAATGGGACGCTACCGCGATTAAGTCTTATTTATAAGGGTCATAAAATGTACAATTTACAAAGTTGCCGCCCCCCAACGAGGACGGGGCGACACCGAAAAGGCCACTCAACATCGCTCAAGTCAAATTAAATCTTAAAATGGTAACAATGGAATGACAAAAATTATTAAATATTCCCATTCATTACCTCCTTAAAATATTCACAATAGTACATTCCGGATCTACAGTTTGGCGCCATTGACAAAACAGCTCCGTCCCTAAAAAAAAAAAGACAGACTAACAGACTTAAAGGCAGTCAATTTAACCCACTGAGTTCATCGTTGGGGTACTGGGAAAGAGTTTTGAAATAATGTAGTGTTTCCAATATAATATTTGTAAGTAGAACGGACCTTCCGCCAACTTAGCAAAGTGATGTGCAAAAGGCATAATTGGCGGCGGCCATTGTACATTACATCCAATCACAAAGATTATATTGAAAAGAAACTACTGTTTCCCAGAACCCCAACGATAGGCTCAATGTGATAGGCCCAATGGGCGGCCTGTCCCTTCCCGTCGAATCAGACCAGAAAGTCTCACACTCAGACAACTGGAAGGTAAACTAGAAAACCGAGGCCAGAGAGCCAGGGCTTGTTCCCAAGATAAGGCCAGTGGTGGCTCAGAGGTGCTGGTTGAGACCCCGCATGTCTCTCCACATAGACCGCAGCTCCCTGTAGATCAGGGGCGCGATGAACATGATGCTGCATCCTGTCTGTGGGGAACAGACGACAACACCACCAGGCTCTTAAAACGCTTTATAAACAGGATACCACACATAACCAAGCTATTCAAAATGTCATAGTATACAATTAGCATGCTAGAATATATGTTTGTTATTTAATTTACATTAAATGAAAGGTAAATAGTAGTTACCATGAGGATGAAGAAGTAGAAGACACACATCCAGCCCAGTTTGCTCTCTAACAGGGACACCAGATACTGAAACACAGGAAATGATGGTCACACACACCGCTAGCAGTTACCAGCCTGTTGCCAGCAGTTACCAGCCTGTTGCCAGCAGTTACCAGCCTGTTGCCGGTGGTCATCAGCCTGTTGCCATTGTTAGCTAGCCTATTGATGGTGGTTGCCAGCCTGTTGCCAGCGGTTACCAGTCTGTTGCCAGCCATTACCTGTCCCCCAGCGGCGCCGATGCTCCCGGTTCCGTCCACGATACCGGTGACGGTAGCCAGCGCCTCCTGGCTCCCCCGCAGGGCGTCCTGGCGGCCCAGGTCGGCCGAGATGGCCGAGCTGATCATGTTGGACGGACCGCCGATTAAAAAGCCAGTCAAAGCAAGCAGCGACGCGTTCACCACCTGGTCATCAGGAGAGTCTGGAGAGGAAGGAAGGAAGGAGAGGGAGAGAAGGCTTATTAGATGTTACTTGGTGAAGGTGGGGTTAGGTTTAGGGTCAGAAGAGGGCTGGGGTACGGGTTACAGGGAACCCACAGGGCACATGTAAGGGTTAGGGTTGAGGTTACACCTGTGGAGCTTCAACTGTATCGGCTATACCAGACCGGGGCGTGTGAGCACATACGCTAAAGCCTTGCACGCACAGGCTGAAAAACAGGATGCCAATCTATTTTTAAAAATATGCACCCGTGACACATTCGACTATATTTACACATCCATTAATTTCAGTACTGCAATTTCTACGATACATACTGAAAAAAATCCTATGTGACTATTTTTGCGTTACACCCACCCACAACGCTTACAAAACACCATGCTGTCAAACTCTTTGACATTGGGTAGAAATCGAAAACAAACTGTTTTCCCAGCTTTTGTGATTCTGGCCTTTATTTCTACGCTTTGGTTCTCATACTGATACGGACATTTGAGTACACAAGAGCGTCTGCCGAGGCTATGCGTTGTAAACAATGTGTTGCTTCAATCAATGTACAGCTAGGAGAGGGCGCCAGCAGAGGAAGGTGTTATAGTGGATCTCTTCTGTTATTAACGTGCTCAAAATAGATGGTCGACACATGCCCCATGCACGTGTGTGTGAGTTGAATACAGCTTGATTTCAATTGTTGTCAATTGAAAATCAAACAAATCATCACCGTTACATTGCTGCATTTTACCTTGAAGTAGTGAGTACCTTGGTTTCTGTTGATAGGACACGCGATCATTTGGTAGATGGATTCATTGTTTTGTGGACAAGGTGGGTTTCATACATTAATCCATCGTCGGCATCTGTTAATCAATTCTGCATCTGCAAATGTTTGTGTCGAATGTCTACGCGTTCTCTAAAATGCACGCGCCTGCCGTTCCTGCCTCAGTGCGGACGTCTTCTGGCAACTCCTGACTGATCGGAGTCCTCTTCAGCACTCCGTTACAACTCTGCTCTGCGTTATGAGTGATCTTAGCACATAGGAATGTCGATAACTTCCTTTTACTCCTAGAAGTAGGAGTAGGACGACAGAACACTTATGACCGGTATCCTACTCTTGAGGCCCTGGCCACATCAAAACAAGACGAGGAAAGCAGACCTTTGTTTGTTTACAGCAGTGTTCAGCTATATTCATGAAGCATTACATTTATGCCGATTCCCTCTCCTGAAATGATTTTCAGAAGAGGGGGAAGTGACACAGGCACTCGCCTCTTCAGCATTCATCCTATTATTATTTATTAATAATTATTAATTATATTAAAATGGTTTTAGTGTTTATTTTCATCATTACCATTCGTTAGAAGGGGGTATGATTTATGGTAGGGGGTAGGGCTGGGCAATATATCGATATTATATTGATATCGTAGTATAAGATATCGTCTTAAGACTTTGAATATCTTGTGTTGTCTCTTCCTGGTTTTAACAGCTGCGTTACAGTGAAGTGATGTCATTTTCTGAACATACCAGACATTTCTAGCGGTTTATTTTTGCCCTTACCCATAGTCATTATATCCACATTACTAATGATCATTTCTAAAAAATATGTGTATACAGGAGTATATATAAAA
>OMKP01021015.1:0-10707 GCA_900302375.1 Bathygadus melanobranchus
CTTTTATGAGATGGTCTCTCCCGTGGCTGTTCCTGTTTAATTACCGTGCCTTCAGCAGGACAGGAACCTGCCAGGGTCAATCGCCAAAATAAGAGTCCTCATGCCATGTGCCAGATGAATTGATACATACAAAGGTAGAGAATATAGAGAATATAAAATAAAAATCAACTAATAAATGATTATGTATTATTATAGATTAAGCTACCCAACAGTAAATACAGTACTATTTTGTACTTTTAGTTAAGTAAGGTTTTGAATGCAGGACTTTTACTTGTAACAGTAACAGAGTATTCTACACTGTGGTATTTCTTTTACTTCACTTTACCTCCACCACTACTAATATACTACTACAGTACCTCGGGATCTCTAGTCACTGCATATTCTGTACCTGCACACAGTACACATGGGCTGACACTGGAAAAGGGACACCAGGATATTTTAGGGTTTCGCTAACAGCAAAAATGTGTCATGCTTGCTATGAAATCACTGTCTAACTGTGGCAGACCAAAGTTATCTCTACCACAGGCCTCATGGTAACTTTATTCGTCAGTCTGGTATATTGTGCAGCAATGATCTGTGCCTATGTCTCCCTAGTTTGTGAGTACCTGAGCGCTTCTGACTGCTATCTTGATCTTGGATACGGTTCATCCTGTTCTGTAGGAGTTCCTTCACACCATCATTAAATCTCTCTGTGCTCCACATCAGCGGCAGTTGTGAGGTTTCATTGTCTGAGCATGCAGTTTTCAAATAACATGCTGACCATTTATACTTATTATTGATTTATTTATTTAATTTAATTATATTGTATTTCCTTTGTGGCTCTTTTGAATGAGTATTGAATTGTAATATTTGATGAAATGTTGAGTTTGTTCAGTCTTCTATGATACAACATGTCTGACAGTCTTCTTTATACAGAACTTAAAGAGTTACAGCCAGCAATGGGCTTACAGTGAAGACGAACAATAGAGAAACAGAATCAGCGTGGAGTGCTCAGGGGTTTGGTGGCAGTAGATCTGTTGCTCTCTGTTCACACTCTCTGGTGCTGAGTCTGCGGAGTCTGCCAGCACCTGTACACGGAGAAGAGCACCATCCACCATTCAGGGATGGAGATTGTTGAACTCCAGGATAAGGGTGGTTCAAAGGGTGGGTAAAGCAAAGCACCAACAAAACAGGGGTCCTGTTCTCTGTGTAACGCCATGGTAAAGCAAGGCACTAGCACTGCCAGAGTTAGAGGTTCCATTCCCCCATGTTCCATTCCCTCCATGGCAAACACCAAGAAGCCAGGTTGTGTTAGCAGAATCTATGATGAGCTCCATGACTACACTAGGACGTTACACCTAATTAGCACGCTGTTGGAATTCATCTCTCCTCAGCAGACAATACAGCAGGGACCCGCGCTCCCTAATAAGCCTCTTGAGAACAGCACTAGATCCAGCCCACTCCTCCTCTTCAGTCCCTCCACTCTCGTCTATCCACACCAAGGTCAGCCGCTCAGGCCGCAGCGCGTCAGCTCATCAGGAATCTACACGGACTCCTTCGTACCCGCAGAAACGTTGATGGACTGCTTCCTGGTGCTTCATAACGACTCTCGGGTGCTTCGAGACTCTTCACCCCCCCGGTGTGACGGAGGGGGAGGCGACGCCCGCTCCTTCGGTGTGTGGGTCTGGCTGTACGATCCTCTTGCTGTGTCAAAGAGCCGGGGGTTAGGCGGCTGATGTTGTATTGATATGGTAACGGGCCGAACAGTATTAACATTTAGATTGAGTTGCCTGGCTGCCTTTCCTGTCCGGAGTAAGATAACACACACCGTGATTACGCTGTAATTTCCCCAGAATAGATTTTAATCCACACATTTGTGAGGATTACTATAGTAACCAGCATCATCCTGGGGTTACCATGACAACTACTAGTGTTCTGGCATTGCTTTTGACAACAACAAAAAAGTTAAAGGATAACTTCAGGATCTGAACAATAATTTTTGAAGTTGGTCCAGTATTGAGGGAGAACGCTGCCCCCAAACAATGTACATCCTCTAAAGTGCTTGTTTTCACCACTGAAAGGCTCAGATTGTTGTAAGTGTTTGACAACATTATGGAAAGGATCCCTACAGAGAAAAGAAAAATGTCGTATTTCTCTGTAGGGGACCTTTCCAGGTCGAACAAATCCTGAAGTTATTCTTTAATTCAGTCACTTCTCATTTGGTCATGCATAATCAAACTCCAGTGGAGAGAAGATTGAAAAGTGTGCAGGGTTGTCGTTTTTTGCATAACCAAGGAACATCTCATCCCATTTTCAGACGCTCAGCACAAACGTCCCACCACCAGGTGTGTGACCCAGCTTCAACATGAATGATGTCATCGCTGTCGAGCCTCTCTCTCTGCTGACTGGGCGGCCGTAACCATAGTTACCGACTTACCGGGCTCCCTCGGCCCGTCTTGAAGTGACACCAAACCAGTGGGCCGGTAACATGAGGATTTCAACTGACACCCCGCGTCCTGCTGAGCACTGTGAGTGACCAGAGGCCAGAGGCTTGCTCATGGGCACTTCAACAGGAAAGGTTGCTGGTTGTGTCCCATGTAGGATAGGATACCCTCTGTTCTTTACACCATCAGGTTTTAACTTGTGCATGTCGCCACCTCATTCAATTCACCAAGTATTATCACTTGAAAATATTGAAAACGAATTGAATACTCTCAACGACGATGTTCACACTTTTGAACACTGCTACCAACCCACTATCAGTACTAGTAATACTCGTAGTACTAAAGTGAGTCTCCCTATGTGGTACGGCCTCTCTGCAGCGTTACCCTAACCTGCAGTGCCTTCATGCACCGCTAGCATTAAACCTTGAGGATAAAATAATAACAGGTATTATTTATAATAACAGGTATTACTTACCTCCACACACACTGCCGTCATTGCACTTGTGGGAAGGGCAAGTGAGTCCCCTGATGCAGAGTCAGACTGTCTCTAATGCTGCTGTTTTAGTGACTGTTTCTATAACGGTCAGACTGTTTCTAATGCTGCTGTTTGTATGACTGTTTCTATAAGGGTCAGACTGTCTATAATGCTGCTGTTTTAGTGACTGTTTCTATAACGGTCAGACTGTTTCTAATGCTGCTGTTTTAGTGACTGTTTCTATAACGGTCAGACTGTTTCTAATGCTGATGTTTGTATGACTGTTTCTATAAGGGTCAGACTGTCTATAATGCTGCTGTTTTAGTGACTGTTTCTCTAACGGTCAGACTGTTTCTAATGCTGCTGTTTTGGTGACTGTTTCTATAACGGTCAGACTGTTTCTAATGCTGCTGTTTTAGTGACTGTTTCTATAAGGGTCAGACTGTTTCTAATGCTGCTGTTTGTGTGACTGTTTCTAGGGTCAGACTGTTTCTAATGCTGCTGTTTTAGTGACTGTTTCTATAAGGGTCAGACTGTCTATAATGCTGCTGTTTTAGTGACTGTTTCTATAACGGTCAGACTGTTTCTAATGCTGCTGTTTTAGTGACTGTTTCTATAAGGGTCAGACTGTTTCTAATGCTGCTGTTTGTGTGACTGTTTCTAGGGTCAGACTGTTTCTAATGCTGCTGTTTTAGTGACTGTTTCTGTAAGGGTCAGACTGTTTCTAATGCTGCTGTTTGTGTTCTAGGGCTGTACGGCTGGTATTTCTAAGGCTGTTTCTCTGTGTGGTGGATCTAGTTTAGCTTTTCGAGACCTGACACCTTCAATTCGTAGGGAACTTGTTTGTCCTGATGACGGTGGATGTTCTATAATGTACACAGTCCCACTATCACCCAAGGACGGTTCCGACTGCCTGGCTCTCCTGTGGGCCTCGCTCTATTAGCTCCCTGGGGACCATCCATGTGCTAAAGTGCACTTAGCATCCCAGACCAAACCGCTAGAGCTAGCGCTGAAAACAGACCTTTACGCTGGCTATTTCCTGATGCTATGTGCGTCATTTGTTGCATTCTGATACCAACAGTGATGGTAAATATGTTATGTGATACTAACGACCTAAAAAATACAAAAGAGCAGCCAATATGTTGCCAACAACAAATCGTGTTCCAGTCTAGCTCAACTGATCCCAGGCGTTTGAGTCCCACTGCTATAAAATGTATGTGCAAAATATGCTAGCTACACAATTGGCACAGCAGTGTCTCAGGAGGTAGAGCGGTTGTCTGGCAACTGCAAGGTTGCTGGTTCGATCCCCGGCTCCCCCTAGCTAAGTGTCAAGGTGTCCCTCAGCAAGACAAGCTGGATGTTGCCTTGCATGGTTGACACCACCGTCGGTGTATGAATGGGTGAATGTGAGGCAATCTAAAGCGCTTTGGATATATAAATGCAATCCACTAACTACATTCACACTACATTCAATAAATAAACGGAAACAGGAAGCAGGAAACACTGAATCCTGGAAACACATCAGACATCAGACACAAAACACACTTGCTCCATAAAACACAAGACAATCACCCGAACCAGACCAGAAGTCTATAAAACAGGAGCCTGCTACAGTTCTGTCAGCAGAGACGAGACACTCACGCCTAAAGCCTTCTCTGTACAATCTGTTCTCCCCAGAGGAAAACAAACACCCCTCTCTCTCACCTCGCTGGTCTTTACGTCTGCCGCTAATCTCTCTCTCTCTCTCTCTTTCTCTCCATGGCCAAACAGAAATGTTTCCAAAATAACACCGTATTCACCTGAATCACAGTGAAATATGACACGCTGGCCGTTGTTTGGCAGTGGTTCTGGCGAGGGCTGTGTATTGGCGAAGAATAAGGCGTTGAGGATGTGTGTCCCGACACCAACGACAAAATGTTTAGCAAAACAATTAACAGCAATTAATGCAGCAAAACGGTATTGATCCAGAGGAGATTTGACTTGTGGCCTACAGATGAGGATTAAACACAGCATCTGTGGGCGTCTTCAGGAGGATGGAGTTCATAGCTTACTTGGGACGTTTTCATCAAAGGTTCAGCAATGTCTTGGCTGTTTTGTGCGACGTTTAAGTTTTGGCAATTAGGAACACCTGAAGGTTAATTATTATTTTATTGTTTATTTGGCTGAATAGGCGAATTGCTCAGTGGAATTATTTCAAACATTAATTGTTTTTGGCTTTGATGTTATACAATCTAAGGTGTCTAATACAGGTGTAATTATATTGACTTAAAGCATACTTAACTGCTGTTAGTCTATGTCATAGATCAGACTTACCACGCGTGGTTTTTGTTACCCGTATGTAGTTGAAAGTGACTACAAACCATTCCGCAATAAAAGCAGATGAGTCCAGATAAGTGGTTTGAATGTGACAAAGAGGGACGTTTTGTTGGAGTCCGGGGGAGTCCGGGGGCCAGGTGGTCGGATCCACATCACCTGGGCACCGGTGTCGTCTACAGCCGGTAGAACCACGACCCGCTGACCACCGGCGGGATAGCGACTGGCGCTTCGACCATAACATCCGCTCATATTATTATTATTATTATTATTATTATTATTATTATTATTATTAATTATAGTAAATGATCACTACACTGGCATGAGTTACGAGAGACGACGTCCTGGAGCTCAACAACGACTGGAGCGGGTTCATCGTTGTTTTGGACTGATGTTTTGGACATTGTTCTCTGTAAACCGGAGCGATACGACATGACGTTACACTAAATGTTGTTATATTCCAGTATCTTACCTGTACCTGGTACATAACTCCGTCCAACGGCCCGACCGGTACCGGGAAGCGAGCCTCCTTGTGTTCCGTTGGCGGGAGTCTCGCGGCGCTGTCCCTCGAAGCGAGTGCTGAGAGACCCGAGAGTCCGCGCGCCGTTTTCCTTTGCAACTGATACCGAGTGCCGCGCGCAAGCGCCCGCGCTCTTCTCGGCGCTTTTACTCGGCTCTAGTGTTTCTTTAACGACGACACGCGACACTAAACCGCCGCCGTTTATTACGCGTCCCGTGCGTTCACGGTGTCGTGTCCCGAGCAGAGTTCATCTCTCGCGCCCGGGATGGAGAGCGGGCTACCGAGGCTGTCCCGTGCATCCGATCAACTCACAAAGCGCGAGCAGAGCAGTTTCCTCAACTGCAGCTCACGTGCCCTTTCCTGTACTGGGCGCGAGAGGGTGAACCCAAGCAACGTCAGACGTTACTACCGCGACGCAGAGCACGAGGCAAGGTATGTTCTAGAACATCATATTTAGAACAATATGGATGTAGACTGACGCCAAACACTGATGCCAAAGGTTGTTCCACAAGTCTAAAAAGTCACCAATAATGAATTTCAACCATGCGCTCGTTCTAAGTTGCTGTAGTTGAAGCTGTATTAATCTTTCAGTAGGCTAATTATTTAGTAATATCGAGTGCTAGACACTATTGTGTGGTAAATAGGCCCATCTTAGTGGTAGTAACAATACCTTAGAACATGGTGACACAACCCCCCCCCCCCACACACACACACACACACACACACACACACATCGTAGGCCTCAATGCTAACACCACTGCTGCCAATTTGCTGAAACAGGAACAGGAATCACTTTGATAAAGACCAATGAACTGGGAAATTAACTTCCCCTCCTCTGACATGTCAGGGGGGCGTTTTGACCGCTGTGATTTACAACATCTCCTCGTCGGTTGGGTGGAGCAGACTTATCGCGCTCCCTCGGTGGGGGAGCAATATGGTCCCTTTTAATTGAACTACATTATCACATAATGAAAGGAGCTGTGTTGGCCAATGGGTGGACAGACTTCCCACACACCGGGTATAGTGTGGGGTGTTCCTGTACGCTACACCTTCAGGAGGCTGTGGTAGCATGCTACCATGCTACCATGCTACATGCCCATGTTACAGTCGCACTTTCCCTTAGTTGTCATGACCTCACGTTGACCTCTTTGATTCCAGTTATTGATTATAAATTGACTGGGAGATCAGAGCCATGATTTACAACATGAAGTCAAGTTAGGCAACAGTGGAGTCATGTATAACAGTGTATTAATATATACAAGACGATTAGATTCAAGTACAGTGGAGTCATATATAAAAGACTGGATTAAATTAAAATGATTACATTACAGTGGATTGCAGTATGGTTTTACAGCTCTGTACACAACTGATGAGTAAGTAGATTAAAGTCAAATAGATTACAGTAAATTAAATTACAGTGGATAACAGCTTTCTCTGGCTAATCTCCACACAAGATTGTGTAAATATCTATTTTGTTTCGGACATGGATGCACACATTGTAAATAGACATGCCATGAACACACACAAAGTAAATACACACACACACACACGTGCGCGTTAAGGCAGTGAATATACACACAGTAAATACACACAGTAAACACACACAGCAAACACACACAGTAAACACACACACACACACAGTGAAGCCACCTTGACCTCGAGACATCACCCGATGGGAGTCTGGACTCTGAGGCGTTTCGGCACGTCGCCATGGAAACCAGCTGGTCGTCTGTCCTCCCTGTCGGAGGCCTACAGTAAGGCAGTGTGTTCCATGCCCCCGGCGCCAGACCTTAACTACAGGTGCGAGGGAAGCCATGACGGCTAGGACGAGGTCGAAGTTCAAAGCCACAGAGTGAATAACAACCGTTGAAAAACGTCCACACGGATGTCTTCGCCTTCTCTCTTTTGAAACGCTGACAGACACACTCATGGACTGCATTACAATATCAACCAAAAACACAGACTTTTCCACAGACTGTAAACCATAACCACTGTTTCTCAGACAAATAGGGCTTGTACAGAATGGTATTTATTATGTTAGTAGTAATGTTATTTCTGGTCATTGTTTAGTCATTAATTGTGAAATGATTTGTCATTATGGGGAGTTTTTGAAACTGCCTCACTGTCATTGCAGTGAAATAGTGTTTATGGTTATTAGGCTACGTTATCTAAAAAGACAACTTCTCATATTCTCCAATAATCAACTGAACCTACAGGACGCCACCGGTATCGACAGAAAAACAGAAGGAAGCGATGTCCTATGAAATGTCAGCCAATGTCAAGTCTCCTGTAAACACACCGTTGAGCGGTCCACTTTTGATGATGTCAGAAAGCAACAGATGGAATCAGCAGCTGAAACAACCAGGTTGTATTCTGTATCCTCACAGTGTAGGTGGGAATATTGGACCTGTGTTCATACTAAGATCATACTACTGAACCAGCTGACCTATAGCTGGGTGAGACAAAACGTACACTAACTAGACTAAATATACTAACTACACTACAGTAAACCAACAACAATTATTCTAAGCCTACCCTGGTTAAACTAAGTCAAGACTAAATACACTTAACCAAGCTGGACTAAACTAAGCCAAGACCACACTGAATCTACAGTAATTAGGGTAAACTAAATCCACAATAATTCCACTAAACTAATCTAACTCCAGACTGCTACAATAATTCAAACTAACTCAATCAGACCAACTTTAACTAAACTCAGTCTTAGATAAGCCCTGTTTAAATCCGTGTTTAAATGTTTCCTGGTGGAACTAGAAGGAGTTCCTGTGACATCCATCCATCCAGTCTCATGTCACATGTTTTGCCTCTGTGTTCATCACAGGCAGCGATTAAAAATGCCAACAGTTAGATCAGAGTTAAATCGGCTTTTTCCACTCCTGTCATCAGAGAATTCATTACGGTGATTGATTGAATTACCTAGCTCCTCCTGCCGCCGCGAATCACAGTCTTTTATCGGGTTCATTCTTTCTTTATCTCCATCTCCCTCCTCTCTCTCAAGCCGAGATGGGCGGTCAGTATGAACTGGGTCCTGTTGGTACCGACAGACCATCGCAGAAACATCCAAACGTTGTTGTTTGTTTTTAGCTGGTACCCTACAGGCCGGTCTCAGGGGTATGGACATATATAAAAACTAGATGTACATCTGTCTAAGGAGATAACTTGTGGTTACCTATAGAGTATATTTTTATATAGACTAACCTAGTAGTGAAAGGTTACCTATAGAGTATGTTTATATATAGACTAACCTAGTAGTGAAAGGTTACCTATAGAGTATGTTTATGTAGATAGGTATAATAAGCTAAACACAGCCTACACCTTTTCTGGGTTTTTTCCCTAACCCTAACATAATGCCTTATTGTCTTTTAGTTATGTCTATGTGCATTCATGTTGGAAAATTGTTAATAAGGACAAAAAAAAACAATGTTAGTACTGTGATACTATGGTAGTACTGTGGTACTATGATAGTACTATGATAGTACTATGGTAGTACTATGGTACTATGTCTGCTAGAGGTCATGTTTGATTGCAGAGATCTTGCAGGATAAAACTGCACCTAATACAATACTGTACACACACACACATACACACACACACAGTGTATGTGTGTGTGTGCGTGTGTGTGTGTGTGCACGCCCACATGGGTACGTATGGTTCATATAAAGGCCAACAGCTGGAAAGTGATACAGGCAAGATTACAGATGGCTCTAACAGACACACACACTCAGCAAATTAACCCCCCGAGGGGCCAATCAGCCAAACAGCTGATTGGTTGGTTTTCACTACTCTGTGGGCCGTGTTCACCTCAGGTAACCAGCGCTAACAGGGACTGATGTAAGGGTCTGGTCGATTAGCTAAGTGGGGAGCCTCTGTGTCTGGCCAACCCACCCCCAACCTGAGAGAGCAAGTCCTCAGACAGACACACTAATGGAATGATCCCCCCACCTGACAGTAGGAGAGATGAGGAGGAGGAGGAGGAGGAGAGAGATGATGTAACCATGGTGTCTCCAGAGTTAATTAGTTTGGTGCTTGAATGGCTGATGAGCGGTGGTTGTCATCCCAAAGTGCTGAGAGGTGGTTATGTGGTGGTGCTTATTCCTTTAACGTCCACCATTTTGGGGTGGTACACATTCATTTTCACGTGTTGAAGAAGTGTGTGTTGTCTGAAACCATAAAGAGCAATACACCACAGGCATTTATGATGACAGTGTGAGACGGTAAAAGATAGAACCACGTTGGATCTTCATTAAAAACCACCAAGGGGCAAGCGTTCCCCAGGCTACTCCCAGCTTGAAATGTCAGAAGAGATGCGTCCTCCATGGCTTAACCAACACAGTTCATACAGATGCTTCAAAATGTGTCCACAGGTCATAAATCATTTTGTAGGTCAAAGTGCAGCCCCCTCCACCGATCCATCCCTCCCTCTATCCCATAATGATAATCACTCCGCTGTCACCACGGTTCCTAGAGGCCACCCAACAGTTAGCCAAATCCGCGCAAAAAACGTGTGCAGGCAGGAGGCCGACGCCCACTTTCTGGAACTCCCAGCATGCGGCGCCAGAGGTCAGAGGAGTCGCAGAGGTGGGGCTTAAGATGCAAACTCTCCGCAGTAAAGTTCGTCCTCGCCTCTGAGTTGAGTTGATGTACTCTCTCCCCCTGTCCTCTCTCCCTCTCTCTCTCTCTCTCTACCCTTCTCTCTCCCTCCTTGACACCCTCTTTATAAATACACAAACAGAACACTGTAAACACACACACATCCACAGAACCAAGTATTGTCTGCTCTCTCTCTCTCTCTCCTTCCCTGTCAGTGGTAAAGGTCGTTCGACCATCTGCTCCTCTGCTGACTGGACATCACCTTGTGTCTCTCGAGGTAGAAATGTAAGTTCAGATTCTCTCCTCTTCCCCACCCCCTCTCCTCCCTCTGCCTTCCCTCTCACCTCCCCCCAGTCTTCGTCACCTCG
>OMKP01021016.1:0-28398 GCA_900302375.1 Bathygadus melanobranchus
ATATCACTGTGGGTTTCGTTTTAATAACATTTACATGGATATTATCTTTATTCGTAACTCGTATCCTCCTCCCAGCCGGCTCTAGTCTTTGAACTTAGGTAGTCATTTCAAACCCTGGGGAGCAGGTGATTATATGCATGGCAGAGGAAAGAAAGTTGTCATTTGAGAGCTGTAGTGGGGCAGGGCCGTGGTGAAGCTGCATGTAGTCCATTGTGCTCCGCAACAAATGTTATGTGTTGCCGTTGTCTGAACATGTCTTTGTGCGCTAAGTTAACATTAACTTGATAACTCTAGAACATTACCGATGCGTCCTGACTTGGAATTCCAGATAAATGTAATAAATGCATGTGAAGTGTTTTATTGTCATAATTGCATTCCTGGGATCCACCTGATTCACGTATCTGCATTTAGTTTTTGACTGTCCGTTACTGAATGTCGTTTGTGTCTGAGCTTGGTCCCAGTAGGATTGGCTTGTATAGTTTTTACCTTTTACAAGGGTGAGGCTCCCATTGTCCAATGTTGTCCAATGGTCAATACTGATATTTCTACGATGTTTTCTCCTCAAGTAGTCCAGCCAATCAACTTGCCTTTCGACAATGAGGGTTGATCCTTTTAGAAAGCCATTCGTATAGATGGGTTTTGTTTGTCTGTCACACTTTTCTTCCTGGCACGGTGACGTGAGAACCAGTAGAGGTGGTAAAAATTGTATTGTGCCTAAAGTCTATTAAGCCAAACGTCATTAGTCACCTGGGCATGACTGACTGCTTCAGCCAGACACATTGTTCTTGATAAGCCATCTACTAAGGAAATTAAACCAAACAAACTACATGGGCAGACATGATCTTAATGAGCTCATCGTTTCAACATTTATTTCAAGTTTTCATCTATTAATACAATGTTATGCAGACAACCTCTTTGTTTTTAGGAAATGAAAGCAAACTGCTGAGTTTGATTCCCTAACTACAGCTCTGCTCTGATTCAATGTTATGTTCTCATCATCGTTGTCATGGTGTTGTGAAGTGAACTTGGTTTCATGTGCTGCTGTGGCTCATTTCAGGCTCTGACAGTCCCACAACCACTACCAAGGATGTAACCACTCATACCAGGGCTATGAAGCTCAAGCACCAGGCACTCCAGGACCGACTGCAGCTCTGTGTGTTGGAGCTGAAAAATCTCTGCATTCGAGAAGCCGTGAGTACACCTGTTGATCTGCGTTTGAGAAATTGAAACAGACTAATTAAATAGTTAGTGAGTTGGCTACGCAGTTCCAAAATCATTTTAGCGGATGTGTAGTCATCAGGCAAGCTAATACACATTCAAGGGCCATATGCCCATATATGGGCCGTGGGTAGAGAGCAACATTATTCATATTCTCTGACACACACTTACTCTTAACTGTATTGGTAAATAATAGCAGAAGTTATTAAACAGGCTTACAGGAAGGAGCTTTTGGTCTTCCTCACTGCCTTTTTGAAAATCTTTAGTGTCTGCCTTTAGTATTTTTCAGGACAAACCATCACACACAATAGCTGTCTCTGGCCTTTTACATTGTTAAGATGAAATGTACATTCAACCTTTAACAGCTTGTAATCAAAACACCTTATGAGCGAGGCTTAGAACAATCAGGGCTCTAACTAACCCTATCTAACTGTAATTAGAGGTGTGTGTTGACTTCACACTTGCTGTATTGCTGAGGACCCAAGGATGTGAAGTTGTTTAGGTGAGTGGTTCTCGAGGAAAGCTACAACCTTTCCCAAAACCGGAGGCCACGTTTCCAACGAGCACATGACTAGTACAATCAAAATTGGAGAAACAACCAAAAAATCCCATAAGAAAATGTGTACTCCTGCATAAACGTGCATCGCAAAGTGTGTTCTAAACTCAACAGACGAGTGAAAGATCATGCTCAAATCAGCTGAAATCAAATAAACTCCGGTAACTAATCAGTGACTTCCCAACCATTTGAAGACCCTTATTCAGCCCCAGGGTGGCCTCCATTATGTTAAGTGGCCAGGGAGAAAGATCTCATACCTGACTGTTGTGGAGTATTGGGCTTGGCGGTCCTGTTGGGACACGTTGAGCTGTACTAATGGAAGGATCTCATGACGCCTCCCTTCCTTCAGTCACAAAAGATGAAGTAAGACCGAGGGCAACGCTGCCCTTTTTTGGTTTGGTGTCTGTCTTAAAGTATGACTCAAAGCTGCAAATTAAATGTAAAATATACAAAGTTGTATATTTACATGTATGGGGTTTAGTTTTTTGTGTAGTGGTGTGTCCTGTGTTCATGCCGTAAGCAGGTGAGCCCTGGGTGTCTTGTGAAAGGTAATCCTTGCAGCAGTATTGTGCAACAGATCCCTCAAATAACTTCTATGCCTCAACATGTTTTAAAAAGGACAATTTTTCTTTTTGAAAGGACAGATATACAGATATTACTTCAACAGTTCATGGGCCAGTTGGAAATACAAAAGGATTTCTAATAACTGAGCACGCACATACATACATGTGCGTGCTCTGTAACTATGTCATCTAAGTAATGAATTGATCATAACAAACGGTGTGTTGACCTGTTCCCTGTTTAGGAGTTGACAGGCGAGTTGTCAGCGGATTACCCTCTGTCTCCTGGAGAGACGCCCCATAAGGTTCGAAGGCGAATCGGCGCAGCCTTTCAGTTGGACGAGCAAAGCATCCCTCGCGGGCCAGAGGTACTGCTCCCCCCCCCCAGAGCATCTCATCGTTGTTAGGCACACGCTACCCCGAACGTGTCATGTGTGTTATTTACAGTCACACGTGTTCCCGTGTCTTGACCCACCAGGATTCCCAGCTGAACTTGGTGGATGCCGAGCTGGCGCTCCAGCTGAAGATATACGAGGCAGCCCGTAAGCTGTGTCGAGAGGAGCACCTGAACAAGGCCGTGAAGCGGAGCCGTGTGCAGCAGTGCAAGCGGGAGGAGAAGAGGGTCAAGGAGCTGCAGGAGTCTGCGTTCCAGCTTCGGCTCCAGCATGGCCGCTCCTCCCCGCTCCCTGCTTTCACGATTCCCCTCCCAGGTAAAAAATTATAAAGCGACCGGCAGGGAACTATAAAATGTGCTGTTTTTAAAGTGCCCTTGAGATTGTCAATTTAGAATACTTTTATTCAAACTAAGCGTTTTACTTTCCCAGAACATGGTAACTCAGATGACAGTTCTCTCTCGGATTCCACAGTCCTTGATGAAGGTATGATTTTATCTTTTATTTTTTGAGCTCATTATGATATCAATGGCCAGATTGACATATGTACCTCCGGGTTTTGTCTGGGGTACAGTTTACATGGAATAGTTGGAATGCATTATTTCCCAACAGAAATAGGACAAATAAATCATTGTACGTGTTTTATGAATTGGATGGCAATTTTTATGCCATGCATCTCTTGTCGTTAGTACAATCCTACACAATGTTAATGTAAGTTGTTGTTGTTATTGCCACCATCCTCAGGACCTCCTTGTAGAGAACAGCACCATCTTCCTCAGACTTTCCCAGTGTCCTCGCCCTCTACTGCAAATTCCTCCATCTTGTCTTCACCTGTGGCCTCACAGCCTCACACGCCAATCAAACGCATGCCAAGCCAGCTCACTCCGAGCCAACTCATGCCGGGCCAGCTCACGCCAAGCCAGCTCACACCAATCAAGCGCACACTGAGCCACCACACACCAATCAAGCGCACCCCAAGTCAAACCACTCCAAGCTCATTCACACCGAGCCAGCTCACACCGAGCCAGCTCACGCCCAGAAAACAGGGGTCTCCGAGTCTTGACTCCATGCCAAGTTTCAACTCTAACCTTGACTTTGACGCCCCTCCCATTCAACACTCCCCCTGGACAGAGTCCAGTCTAGACCAGCCTTTTCAGAAGACAAAGAAGTCCCGCTCCAGCACGAAGAGCACAGCAAGGTAAAAGGGCTCTCATTGACTCCCTCTTCTGGTGAATTATGTTTGAGTCATTTTTTTCTGTTCTTTTTGTTTGTTACTCATTTTTCTAAACATTGTATTTCAATTATTTTGAACGACAATGGATCTTTATCATCATGTAAAATGTAACCAGGACTATAAGATAATACTTGATCCCAGAAGGGAAATTTGGGAAATCCTGTGTAAACCTTGTGTCATCTTAATAATATCCCCTCTGTCACACATTCACTAAGCTCTTCTTCCTCCTGGTTGATTGTCTAGTAGCCCCGCCTCCAGCCAGGTCCTACCACCCTTGGAAGCCTGCCTGGGAAACACTGGCCTGCCACAACAGCTCTCCCAGCTGAAGTTGTCTGACAGCAAGTTGCCTGACAGCCTGGCCAACAGCGCCCCTTCCACACCAGAGATGCGTCTTCATCGAAATCTCTCCCTCAGGTAGGGACACCTCATCAAAAATAAAGTGTTTCTTTTACTGTAAATTGAAATGATCAGGATTAGGGTTAATCCAATGGCAACATCAATAGCAACAAACATTTAGCAACATTCAACATCTTTGAGTTTAATAGTTGGAAATATATTTTTGCATTTTCCTACAGGATTTCCAACCCTGAAACTCCATTGGAGGCAGAAAAGAGCCGAGGTCGCCCCAGATGTGCAAGGAGGCGCCTAACAGACTACACTGTAACAATACCAGAGACACCTGTGGTCAACCCTACAGGTAACTATGGAAACCAGGCAAACTCTGAGGACAGCAACTCTGAACACTCTTCGACATCTCGAACGAACTCCATTTGTCAGGAACAGCGGTGTGAGTTTCCCAACACCAGACAGTACCAGCACCCGAGTCCCACAGGCAAACTTGGACCACCTGCCTTCCAGAGTCCTGGCTTTTACCAGAACTCCCGATATCAGTCTAGTCCCAGCTTCAATAGAGGCTACTACGGTGGAAATATGGCATATGCCCTCGACCTTGATATGGCCAGGGGGTACCCTTCCAACAGACCGGACTACATGTATGTGGAGGCTCCCGGACCTCCTATGATGGCCCCGAGGCGTGCACCCCAGGAGGTTAGGCTCTCCCGATCCCCCTCGCTATGGGAGCCTCAAAACTACCGCTCCCAAGGCCTCCCACGGCAGGTGGTGAACGACCAGCTGAAGTCCTGGCATCAACGCAACCAGTCCAGAGGACCGCGGCCCCGCTCCCTCGACAGACAGGGGGCGGTCCGGGTGAAGAACGTCCCTGACTGGGTGTCCCCTCTCGCCCAGAATCAAAGATATCAAGAGCAGGTAAGCAGAGACCACTCCCTTTTTTTTCAGTTGACAGAATCTTTGGCTTAAGATGAAGATATGAATGAATGATTGAATAATAATATATGCCATTTAATATTTTTTCCTAACTACAAATGTTGCCGCATTTTATTTATTAGTTATTTTATTGTTTTGTACTTAACAAGCCAAGTGATGTTTCAAAATCAAGTTATCAAAAAGTAGGTTTTAATTAGTCATTTGTTTTTAATATGTAGGTCATGAAAACACGTGTTGTCCAGAGGCCTGCTGAAGATGGTCCAGGACAGTGGTTTGGAGACGACTCCTCTAAGATCGTCAGTCAAGTGTGAGGGAACGTGATGTTTACATACAGGCTGAAATTGATTAATTTCCTCACAACTGAATTGTATGAGGCAGACCATTGTGTAGCCATTGTTTATATTTTAAGATTACGTTTTTGAATGATTCAGTTTGAAGATTTTACTTCTTAACAATTGAAATTCCTGGTGTAGTATGAAATCTGAAAGGTTAATAGTTGATCTGTAAAAGGCCTTAGATAATACACCAGCTTCTTGCTTGTTACTAGTTGTTGTTCATAATAAGCATATATTCACATCATACTGATTTAATCCATTTGCTCAGAACATGTATAATATAAAAAGTATGAAATTGAGATAATGTGACTTAACAATCATGGCAATCAAATGTTTTTTTTGTTTTGTTATTCCATTCCTAAACTAACTCAATAGAGCAATGTTATTGTTGTAAATGATTATTGTTATGCAGGACTCTTTACTGACCCCACAGGTTTTCTGGAGTCATGGACAGCATAGATATGCACATTTTCATGGTCACACTTTTGGATTTCAACCCCAACGATATAATATTCATTCTGCCACGCACTGAGTAGTTGTGGTCCTTAATTAATTTCCTATTCATCAATCACAGTGACTATTTGACTGAGCAATATGCAAACTGTGACAATGTTCCCAATATTCCTTGCTATTCAATATTAATTGATAAAGTAATCTGCATGGTGTGAAGCAACTTTCACCTCCCAATAAACAAATAACAAGACTTGCAGATTGCTAGTCTGATATTATGAACCTTATTTCAGTGACACAAAATGTTTATCCTCGATGGATTTGTGGTGTTGATGTTTTGCGAGGTGATTTCATATGGAGGAAGGCTTTATACAAGGTATATTCTGTTGGTGGATGGTTTGACATGACCATGACAAAATGACATGCGTCTTCCAGAGTACTATTTATTAATTTATTAGGATTCACACCACTGGACCCTTCATGTTGTCTGTAAACGTAGATGGAAAATACATTGAGAATGTAATGTAAAAGAATGTAACCAGAGCTATTGAGAGACAATCTCTGATGTAACATTTCTGGCAGAGTATGCTGTATATATTTGTATTAAATACCAGTCAACATTGTTACCTTTTGTATGCCTCTGAACTTGTTTTTTTATATTGTATTTATTTAGTTGCTGTAGTAGTTTTTTTGTTTTTGTTTCCTATTGATGTAAAAAATAAAAATAAATAAAATGAATTTGTGGCACAATATGTAGCTATATTTATTTAATTGACTTTAAACAGAGTATTCCTCAGATGAAAGCAGAATCCATCTCATGATCTCCAGTACTGAAAACATTGCACACAGACCATGCACTATTGCAAATTAAAGACGTATGAAATGTAAAAACGCTAATGAGTAATTCAACAGAAAAAAATGTATATAGATTGTATTATAAGAATTGCGTCATAGCTCTTATTTTGTCACGTATTCAAGCACTTTGACACTTCAAGCGACGGCGCTGCTTTTACTTTGAAATACGTCGGTATTTTCTCCACGGAATCGTTCTAACTTCCGCAAAGATCGTGTTTCGTTTATTGATAATTAATGTACCTGGTCTGTACGGTACCTTATCAGGTAACAACAGTCTATTTAAAACACGTACATCAACCGATGCCAATGCGGTTTGTATAACTACATATGTTTTCTAGCGTAACATTAATCTGAAGACGCGTTTTGCTCGCTTCGTCTATTCGTCAACAACGGACACAACGCTAGCTAGTAGGTAACATTAGCAAACGCGTCAATTACCAACTAAACATGTTTTACTGCCTACTGCGATGTCGTCTGTGAACGCGGTCAGGGAACGCTACACGACGAAGACAGTCGTATGTGTATAATTGTGCGGATTCGTGGATTCATCCTTTTGTTGTCGTGGTCGTGTAGTTGTTTACAATTATGAGACGCTCGTCGGCTCAGATCCAGTCGCTGTGAATCTGCTACGGTTTTTAGGTTTATTGTCCTTTGTCATCCAGTGTCAAACATAGCTGTATATATTTCTAGTGCATGCCAATCATGTCGATCAATATCATCGGTTTTGCTATCCAGTTTACCATTTTTAAATAGTAAATGTATAACAAATGTATATATGTAGGTGGCTTTTTTTTTTAACTTTGAAATGATTACTAGATGTAACCATGGCATTAACTGCTATTTAGATCAAGTTTAACCAACTTTATCTTTGAAAATCTGCTTGCAATAATTAAGAAAGTGATCTCTGCTTGTTTGCCAGCTCTGACAGAAATTGAAGTACCAGGACCCAGCAGAATACAGCGGCACTGAATAAGTCATCAGGCAGTCTCCATATGTCAGGCCGAAACGGGTCTGCAAGTGATGCAGACTGCCGGATCTCTGAGGACTTTCAGGTCCCAGATGTGGCACTGATGGAGTTGGGACCACTGCTAGAGGAGGGGGGAAGACCTACAGGTTCTAAAGGCCTACATACAGAGGTGAGAACATTATATTATGTCGGAATCTGTGTAAAAACAAACAAACATGTGCATCATTGTTCTCCATGATTGTGTTTGAAGGGGGCAGCGATGCTTGGTGACGATGAGGAGGATGATGACGAGGTGGGGGAGGTCCTCACCTTACCTCTTCAGGCACACCACGCTATGGAAAAGATGGAGGAGTTTGTCCATAAAGTAATGATTATGACCGCTTTTGCCTTTCAACAACATGGTTTATTCCAGAATGTATGTGGTGGATAGTGGTGTGTATGTATGGCCCTCCCCCAAAGTCGTTTACAAGTATCGTTGGACCAATAATAATAAATGTAAATCTTAAATGTATTTTATACGCCATTAGAATTGCAACCAATACACTGAAATGTACTCTGTTGTAGTTGTTTGATTTTGAGGTGCTACGAATGAAATGGACGGGAGTTGGTTTGTTTTAACTTCAGGATTTGTGGCCCAATGAAAAAAAAACCTGTTCTTGTAGGTTTCAGGAGGGCGTTGCTACGAATGAAAAGTTGACGACCGTCAGCTATTTCACCAGTTGACTTAAGCTGATTGTTAAAATGGTTTAGATATGTTTATTAACTTGAGGATGAATTAAAAAAAGCCTGTTTTTTAGGTTTGGGAAGGACGTTGGAGAGTCATTCCCTTTCATGTGCTGCCAGAGTGGCTTAAGGACAATGATTACCTCTTGCACGGACATCGGCCCCCGATGCCCTCCTTCCGGGCCTGCTTCGGAAGCATCTTTAGAATTCATACAGAGACTGGAAACATCTGGACTCACCTGTTAGGTGAGATTGGCATGCTTATTGCTAATTGCTAATGTAAAGGACCCCTTTATTAACAGTTTGATTCTTCTTCTTTTTTTTTTACTATACTTGGTGCCCTGTTTAAGGGTAGCACTAAAGCACTTTTTTTTTTACAGATGGGTTAAATAATCAATGTTCATGTTGTCTTAACAACCGAACAATGACAATGACGCCCTTTGTTTCCTGCAGGACTGATCATGTTCATATGTCTGGGAACCCTCACCTTGCTGAGACCCAACATGTACTTCATGGCCCCACTGCAGGAGAAGGTGGTGTTCGGCATGTTCTTCCTGGGCGCTGTGCTGTGTCTCAGCTTCTCCTGGCTCTTTCACACCGTGTACTGCCACTCCGAGAAAGTCTCACGCACCTTCTCCAAGTACGCCCCCACCTCTGTGTTTTTACACTGCCCTTGGTGCTAGCGGAACATGGTTCTTTTGTTATTCAATGTACACGCGTGTAAGCAAAGTGAAATGACATTACAGATGTTTAGCTGCGGATGCGATATTTTACAGGTCCAAACAATTGCTGTAGTTCCTTATTGTTGTTGTTGTTGTCGTCGTCTGTCCTCAGGCTTGACTACTCGGGCATCGCCCTGCTGATCATGGGCTCTTTCGTGCCCTGGCTCTACTACTCATTCTATTGTTCCCCCCAGCCCCGTCTTATCTACCTCACCATTGTGTGTGTACTGGGCATTGCTGCCATTATAGTGGCCCAATGGGACCGTTTCTCAACACCTCGCCACAGGCCCACCAGAGCAGGTATCCATTCATCTATTATCTTACCTTGATAATGATAAACGACGGCTATACATGGAGAGGGAAACTTGGTAAGATTCAGGAGTAAGAAAATGTTATGATGAGTTGAGGGGTATTGATGTCAAGAAAAATATATGCATTTTTTGGGAAAACCGCAAAAGATTTGGCTGAGTGTTGTCTCTTTCTTCTAGGTGTGTTCATGGGCTTGGGACTTAGTGGCATTGTACCTACCATGCACTTCACCATTGAGGAGGGTTTTGTCAAGGCTACCACCGTTGGCCAGATGGGTTGGTTCTATCTGATGGGCGCCATGTATATCACCGGTGCTGGACTGTACGCTGCCAGAATCCCTGAACGCTATTTCCCCGGAAAGTGTGACATCTGGGTAAGTTTGTAACGTGCATATAAAGAATAACATTGTGATGATAATAGTGATCATGTGTGTTCCAAAACGTTCCACAGTAAGTTGTGGAATGTAACATTGACTGCAACTGCATATATATAGGGCTGACTATGATATCTACTGTGAAATGGTTTTGTCCATGTCCTATTGTCATTGTTTTTGTTATTTGTATTACAAGCGTCATGAATCTCTGCGCTTCGCTAAATCCATTTCCTCCTGTAGTTTCATTCACATCAGATTTTCCACGTGCTGGTGGTGGCGGCCGCGTTCATCCACTTCTACGGGGTCTCTAACCTCCAGGAGTTCCGCTACGGTCTAGAGGGAGGCTGCACAGATGATACCCTACTCTAGGACGACTGTGACGCCATCTTTTTTTCTTTTTTTTTCTCGATGCTCCAACACACCCAGAGGTTGAAAAGAATATGCTGCTGGATTTCAAAATGTACACATGATTTGCTCCCATCCTATTTGGGTTTTCACGGAAATGTGATGTGACCTACAGAGGGTTACTCCAACCAGATATTTAAATTATTATGGAGCTTTCATGCTCTCATTAGGTTTTAAGAAGAACAAATGGTTTGACCAAATAATGATATTCTCTGTGTTGGTGGGCACTTCTGTACTATACTTATTTACTTGATTTAAGTTTTAAATCTTTATTAAGTCTAAAACTTTTCAATCCTTTAAAGTAGACTGTGGTAGATGCACATAGATGCAACATACGTTGTTGGACCGTGAATATGCAAACTGCATAATCATGTTCATACTGTTAAGTCATTCCTGTTTGTTTTTTTATGTCATACAGTACAACTACCAAGCTAGCCATTTCTGGTGGCAAGAATACACAAAGCCTATACAATTTGGGGCCTATATAATGGATTAGGGAGTTATAGGGCATGCATCTCGGTAGGGTGCAACGGTTTTGTGATTTGACTTAAAATGTGCAGTTCTTCATTAAAACCCTTAATGCGCCCCCCCCAATTCATACACATTTTGCCCCATCTACAGCAATATGAGCTCGGCTTTGAGGCCAGCCTGCTTCCCAAACTCGAATGGCAATCATCTTAAACAACTCATCTGACAGAGATTGAATTAAATGTATTCAGAAAATGTTTTTCGAACCCCTCAGATACAATCTTCAACATACGTGGATGGGATACTTTAACAATGTGGATTTCTGCATTGCACTTTTATACTGACATTTTTAGAATTTCCTTTTCATGTGGATGGGCTGGAGACTTCATTCTTTTAGATACATTCACATTATGATCATAATTGTTTGTTCTTTTGCAATTACATGAAAAATGTTTAAAGCTTCCATGCAAATATAATATAGAAATCAGTTAAATTAAATCAACTTGACAAATGACGTTGAGGAGGAAAAGTAGGCTACGCACAATGGATACAACTGAATAGGTCAACTTCAATTTTCAGCTTGATCCATTTTAATTCTATTACTCAAATGCAATTTTAGGTGTTCATATTTACTGCACCTTTTATAAATTATTCAAACATTAAATTCACTGTATGGGATTATCCATGTGGTATGTATAATATAATCTTCTAGTATTCCTGTGCCTTAGGCCAATGGAAATGTTTTTAAATAAAATGGCCTATCTTACATTCAAAGGAGCTTCTAGGATTTTGAGTTTTTCTTTTCCATATATCCAATCAAATTATAATCAAACTTAGAACTCCATTGATAGGTTGTATCAACTGCTGTTTGCTAAGACTCCTTTTTTAGGTCAATCTTGAGCTTTATTACAATGACTAAAATGTGTGTTCTTGACTTTGTGTAATGTTCTGTGTAGAAAGGTGGATGATTTATCATACATTTCACTGAAATGTAAACATAATAAATATTTATTGATGGGAAAACCTGTCAATTCTTTAATTTGTTTGTCATTTATTTGTTTCACGTTCTATATTTAGGTAACTTGTACTGTGTATGAATCTTGGGGTCAAATCCAAATAGTTTCATATCTGCATATTTTTTATGTTTTTAGTGAGAAGACCTTGTGTTATACCAATTGCTGTTAATAATTGTGATGTGGCAGTTCCATATCAATTTGCAGACTGGAGTACTGGAGACCTACAGGTATATGACTATATGAACTATATAATATCACATGAATATCACAGTATTACTATTCAATGATTTAGCAGATGCTTTTATCCAAAGCAACTTGCAGTGAATTCAGAGACATTAAGTAGCAAGGGTTTGGCACAGGTAGACATGAGGATGGAACCCAGTACTGTAAGGTTAGGCTAATCGCACTCCCTGCCTAGTCACTACACTATAATAATGTTGGAGCCATTACAGTTTTGGTTTGTTTATAATCAAAACTGAAGTATACAAAATATATTTCATAGCTAACACATTGTTGCTACAATGTTAATTATTGTGCAGGTAGTATACGTTTTATATATATGTAAACATAGATAGATTTGTGACTTGGAGCCAGAGCCACATTGTGTAATGCCTGTAGCATAAATCGAATGTAGGAACCTTTCAGTGTTGTCTTGTTTCCGAACGAGTTTATTTAGTTGGCGCTACAGCTAGCAGCCTCAAGAATTTAGTACTCGTTTGGCAGTGTTTATACCAAAACATTTTATGCGAATTAATCTGAAGTTGGACATTTTATTGACATCGCATCTTTTGGCCGTCTTTCTTCGCGATTTTTACATTAGTCTAAGAAGTCAAACGGAGTCATTTCCAACTAGAATGGGGCATTAGATAAATAACGATCGTCCAAATATTACACCATACAACGTTCATCCAAGTTGTGAGTTGTGTACCCAGCCTTGTACTCGTATTATGCACTGAGAACATAATTGTACACGGATACATTTTTTTTTGTCTCAACGTGCTTTCAAATATTTTCCAAATACAGCTCCTTGTGTCATTCTTCACAGCAATCTTTCAGCTTCAACAATACAGTGAGCCCACCAGGGGTAAGTAATAGCCCTGAACGTATAGTTGAATACACTGATCGGGTTATTGGGCACATTTTAATATCGCAACTGTGTCGCCCTTTGTCAGGTGTCGAGATGGACAAAGACGAACACAGTGCTGATTCCAAAGAGTGTACTGACCGATCTGATCTCGTATCGGAGGAGGGAAAGAACGTGAAGTCTGTTTTGTGTCAACGCTGCGGATCCAAGGTGCTGTGTCCCGGAATGGCCGTTTTTTCGGAGAAAGAGGTACTACGCAGTTAAACATTAAATGTTATCACATTGTCTGAACTTGTTTAATGTCCAGTAACAACAGCCTTTACCAAACCACTGAACTGTAAGTTATCTCCACATACAAATGTAGCCCAGTCTATGTAGGTTGTATATATTTGTTTTTCTCTTCAGCTGTTCCTGCCATCAATGAAGAAAAAGAGGGCCCTGAGCACGTCTGAGGGCCCTGTGGATGGGGACAATCTGACTGCCCACTGGTTAGTGGACGACATGTACACTTTTGAGAACGTGGGCTTCACCAACGACGTAGGACGCATCAAGTATCTTATTTGTGCAGATTGTGAGATTGGACCCATTGGTTGGCATTGTCTGGATGACAAAAAAAGTTTTTATGTTGCAGTCGAAAGGGTTAATCATGCATAGTTTGATTTGGAGACAGCCTATGCCTTTTTCCCGTGGGTTTAACATCACCCAAGATCCCATTCACTTCTACAGACATACCCTGGTCAAATACTGTACTACCCTTCTGCTATGGTATATGATGATGTGCTTAAATTCTAATAAAGTATTTTAATTCTGTGCTTATAATGATCTTGCAACTTGCTTATAACTGATACATTTTGAATTGTGGATGGATAATATTCCCAGCCTAATATCCATAGCCCTCTTTTTAAAATTGCCAATCATGTTAAGTTGGCCTTGAGATCTCTGTGTATTTCTCAGAATAATCCTCATATTTATATTGTTTTTTAACCTTTAACTACAAAGTGACAAATTCAACACAAAATAGAATATATGCTACCATTAAAATAATTATATCAAATGCCCTGTTTTTTGGTTTCCATGGACCCCGTTTTTATTATATTTTAAGTGAGTCGTTTTACTTTTACTCTGTTATAGTTTTACTGTTATAGCACAAGGCAAACATTGTTTGAATTGTGGATGGATAATATTCCCAGCCTAATAAAATTTGACTAGCAAATGTGTATACATTCGTAAATATTGAATACGTTATAGCACAAGGCAAACATTGTCTCAGTGTTAGGCTTGAATAGATATAATGAATCATTTTTTCGCAACCGAATAGATTCACACACTAGGCTACTGTATTATACGATGGCACCTCTTTTGGAAGTCTACATTTTGCTCTGGATCTCTAATGGCGAGTACTGAAATAACAAATGAGCAACTGGTTCGACGATCAAATAAAGCAGTTGCTTTAACTTTTTTGTTGTGTTATCTACGAGGCGAACAACGACAACTGCTGTTATGGTACACGTCTGTCCAATCAAAGGGCTCATTTAGGCCATTTAAAAAGCAAGTCCCGGTCAACGCGTAGGGATTTTGTGGGTAAGTTTGTTTCTCTTACCTGTGTTATTGTCAGCTTCCTCGGGCGGGGCAAGAACTGCCCGTCCCAAAGCTACAACCAAGAGTAAATACGTCCAAGTCGACATTAAGTTGTAAATGTGAAGAGAATCGAACCCACCCAATACAAATAAGATCATATGTGTACAACTATAACATAATCTGTCTCCGGCCATGCGTATGAAGCCTCCGTGTTGTTCTGACAGCCCCATTGTACACTGGCTCCTCTAAAATTTACTTTCGCGTCTTGGTTATTAAATTGTTCAGTGTTTCTAAACAAATTTGACCCTTTGAACACTTATACCCAAAATATGTGCTGTCACTTAAACAAACATTTTATTTCGTACATATAACAAGCAGCGATACCTAATAACAACGACGAAATGTCTGTTTTGCTAGAATAAGATGGTGTTTTGGAAGTATCTACTTTTCTAAGCGGACGCATAAACCCCGTGACGCGCTCTCACGTCGCCGACCAGATAATTCATTATTGAGTTCAATGAGTGGAGAGTGGCCATGCTCGGAATTATGTGATTTGAAGTGAACGATCCTTTTCGAAATAATCGCGGAGTACACTAAACAGCATCTAATCGCAGCGAGGACAAAAACAATGCAACGATGAGCCAAGCTCAGCTAAATGAGTTCATTTCTCCCCCCGAGTGTCCTGTCTTTGAGCCCAGTTGGGAGGAATTTGCCGACCCTTTTGCGTATATCAACAAAATACGACCGATCGCAGAGAAAACAGGGATTTGCAAGATCCGACCACCGCCTGTAAGTATTCCCGTCATGTGGCAACTGACAATATTTAATGCAATGCATTCGGTTGTCCGCTGCTAGTAGTCGTTTGGTAGCAAAAGTTGTGTTTGTAGACAGGTTTCCAACATGGCGGATTGCGGCTCCAGTTGTCAGCTTGAGCTCCCGAGTGCGTTGTTTGTAACGACGGTGAAGCGGAGCTCCGTGTAATTCATGTCATTTAACAGATATACTGATGAAATATCGTACAAGTTGTCGTTTGAGCAACTTGCCTGACTCCCTGCCAACTGTTTTGGGTTAATGTTATTTTTCGAATAGAGGCAGACGTTAAAGTTTAAGCGAGTTGTTTACGTTAAACAAGAGGCTTCCTGGAGTCGGCCACGGAAATGGCCCGGTTATAATTATTTTAGCTGTCGACATTAGTGCATTCTTTACCACATATATATTTTGTCTGAATTATGTTAATGTACTTGTCAAATTCGTTCGCTAACTCCGTGGATTTTGAATACAGCCGTTGTGACGCTATCTCGATAAAAGGACATCACGTACGTGCTTCTTCCTCAACTCTTTATGGAGATCACGGATGAAATACTCCGATGCGTTTGTTTGGTTTTTGCAGTCAGACGCTATTCACACTAATGCATGTTGCAATTGGGTGTCCTTAAAAAAGCATTTAATATATTGTTGTTTTCACCGACTACGTGTAAGCAGCTATATTACTATATTACTATCTCTGTTTCTACTATTGTTCTGTCTTTACGTCATCCGAAGGCTTCTGCCTCTTAAATCCACAACGTGACATAACAATTTAGAAAGTCCACTTGAATACTGAAAATAGCAAACACGAATGGTTTCCAAAAGGTTCTTCGATGTCAATTTTATTATATATTTTTGAAAGTTGGGGATACGTGTCTCATGTATATTTAGTTTATTTGTATGAAACCCAAATAATGAGTTGTTCGTCTCTTTACCTATTCATGTGTTGGGAGCTAGATGTACACAGCATGGGTGTGTCCAGGGCAGGCACTGAGGCAAATACTGCAAGGCAATCACCAAACATTCTAAGTTGACAACATCCATTTACACTTGTACAATTGTTTTACTGATTAAAGATGTAGGATGCTGGGGTCTATATCCAAATGTAATGGAACATTTAGGGACAAATAAAACGCAGAAGACTCCATACTCTAACCCCACAATAAAGCATATTGTATATGCATATTCAAAACATGGTAGATAGAATATTTATACCTGTGTGTTCTTCATTCTGCCTGTCGACACTAGAGGTGGGCCTGTTAGTTCAATGGAATTATTTGGGCTCATATTAGCTTATGCTCATATCAGTCTAAGTTTGGGTTGATCACAAAAGTCATCGACACCAAATAGACAAGAAAATGAAAGTCATCCCCCAGGTCACCTGCAATGAAACGGAATGTACCAAACACAGGGAAATGTGTAGTGTACACACTGACAGTTATTGTAGAAAAAGAGACCTTCTTATGGCCATGCCTTCTAACTTGAGCTCCACCTGCACTATGAAAAAAATATGTTTTGTATTAGACATACCCTTAGCACTGACCTTCCATAACAACACTATAATGTACTGGATGATAGTCAGCGTTCTATTGCCTTAAGCTAAATATCACCCCACTTCTCAGTGAAAAAGACAACATTTTTATAAAGTTGACCAGTTTACCTCCCGGTCAAAGACTTTGGGCCTGTGCAGGTAAAGGTCAATACTCGATGCCTCGATGAAGACTTTTGGTTTGTTTAAAGTCAAATATTCAGTGCCTGAAATAGTGCTGTGGTGAAGTCAGCCACCTCTAAAGCCACCAGGGTCAGGGTTCGCCCCAAAAGCCCAGGAGTATTTGAACAGACGTGCTCTAGTTTGCCTTTTATACTTTCATACTCACACACGTCCATTCATACTTTCTACACATGCCTCTCACAACGGTCTGGTATGGCAAGTATAAAGACATGGTCATTACCACGTCATTGGGATTAGTAATAGGGGAGAGGCATTTTGTTTTCCATACATTAATTAGTATTTTTTTGTAAAGCCTAATCTATTTCAGCAATAATGGTATGATTGTGTGACAGAGCCACTTCTTTGAGGAAGTGTGTCAAGGGGGATACATCTTGTTAGGCTCTACTAGCAAAAAACTGCCCCACAACTTGGCTGTAGAAAACACCTGCCCGTAGTGACAAGTGACGTTGCGGCCGCATTAAACAAAATCCAAAAGGAATTGTAAATGAGACATCATATCAAGTGTGTTCTCTCTTTTCTCCATAATCATTGTGCTCTGTCTCTACAGAGTAACAGAACTAATACAACATAATTGCTAATGTCCACCAGTGTACAGTCCTTTGTCTAAAATGATTAACTTGAACAACACATGCATCACATTTTCGGGGATGAGGCCAATTAGTTTGAGTCGAGGGATCATTGTGGAAAATGTGACTAATACAAAAGGATAATAGAGATCAACGACACTCTTAAGTGTCCATTATAAGACCAACATAGACATCTCTATAATATAAGCATTGGGTAGTAGAAGTTGACTGCATTTTCTAATTTAAAGGGCTAGGCAGGTTGAGCCTGTGGCTACAGCCAGGGATTAGTACCCTCCAATATTATTTTGATCCCTTGGCCTTTTGGTCTGCAACTGGAGACACCCTAGTGTGGTGAATAAAGCTTGGTGGGGAGTGTGGCTGTCACCAAATGCAGCTATCAAAATGGCTGCCTGCTTTTGATAATGCTGTATTGTTTACATTTGCAGGAATGGCAACCACCATTTGCCTGTGATGTGGACAGACTGCAATTCACACCGCGGATACAAAGGCTGAATGAGTTGGAGGTACTGTCTGTTGCAAGACATTTGTGTTGATTTTAAGTTCAATTATCTATTGATGCTAATCCGTTTTTAGGGTGGTTGTTACATGAGGACTTTTTGTTTGAATGTGTGTTCTGTTATGTCTGAACTTATCCTATTGGTAGCCTGTTTATCTACAGACTTGTTTAAATACAATAAAAGTCCTTGCTTTATAATTGTTTTGTGCCAGTACCACATAAAGGGTCACATATTTTGTTTCTATAAGCATAGCATGGTGACAAATTAATAGTAATTTTGTTGTTACGGTAGTACTGAACGGTATGCCCTTTCTCCCTCTTAATTCTAGGCTCAGACCAGAGTTAAGCTTAATTTTCTCGATCAAATAGCAAAGTTCTGGGAGCTTCAAGGATGCACTCTGAAAATTCCTCATGTGGAGAGGAAGATTTTGGACCTGTACCAACTAAACAGGGTATGTATTGTGTATCAGGCGCACACTAGATTAATGGATTGTCCAAAATATCCACATTTCATGCTGATCAACAAACATGGGTCTACATAATTTAGGCCTGCATATGTTCCAAAACCCTGACCTATATGCATCTCCCACTTTGCAGTTGGTGAATGAAGAGGGAGGCTTTGACGCCGTGTGCAGGGAGAGGCGCTGGAGCAAGATCTCTGTCAAGATGGGCTTTGCTCCAGGGAAGGCCATAGGCTCCCATCTGCGGGCTCACTATGAGAGGATCCTCTACCCTTACAAACTGTTCAAGACCGGAGCCAATCTACTGGTACGAGAGACCTCTGCAGTGTATCAGTGACTGCTGTTGACTGCCTTAAACACGTCCTGGCAATTTTCACAACCACAATCATGTCCTAATATGATATATATTATAACTCCACAAATGATGAAATATGCATATTATTATTTTAGCATTGATTATTGCAGTAGAGGCAAATGGTGTTTTAGTTTTTGGATTCAAAGCTGGTTATTTATGCAGAGTTGTCTTTTCTCTTCCTGCAGAAGGCCACCTTGACCAACGACACAAAGGACAAGGAGTATACTCCCCATGATCTGCCACAGCGACAGTCGGTCCAGCCCCAAGAGACTTGCAGTATCGCCCGCAGGGCCAAGCGCATGAGAGCTGAAGTACGTCTCTCCTTTCAGCATTGGCCACAGTTGCACCACAATCATTTCAACACCCCCCTCCTCAAGTTAAATAACTATGGACATAAAGTCTGTTGAAAGTCAACTATTTAATAATGGTCTTGATCAAAGCTATTTTCTAACGGTGTCCGTCTGCTCTTGTGGTGTTCTGCTAGAGGGGCTGTGTTCAAACGGAGACCGAGGAGGACTGTGAGAATCGTCCCAACTTGAGGCGGAGGATGGGAAAGTGTGTGGCCAAGCAGCAGTCTGGTAAGCACGGAGATGAGTCATTGGATTCTAGCGTCTTGATTGATACAGCTATGGATCATGTCCTCAACATGTTTGCTTTGCCTTTCAGGGAGAATGTTAGCGGGGCATGTGAAACAGGAGCCCATGCTGTACGAGGACCCAGTGGAGGAGAAAGAGTCCATACTCGACAAGAAAAACGAACCTATGGTGAGTAATATATTTGAAATTCGTTAACACCATTGCAAATGTCATACAAAGGCATCACAAGTGCTGTTTCCCTGTGTGAAATGTATGAATCCCACGTTCCAGATCAAAGACTGTGTTCCCATGCTAATCCCTCACCGTTTGCCCAGGTGGACCAGTACATGTGTCTGGTGTGTGGCAGCGGGACTGCCGAGGACCGCCTGCTGCTCTGTGACGGCTGTGATGACAGTTACCACACCTTCTGTCTGATCCCGCCCCTCCACGACGTTCCTAAGGGGGACTGGAGATGCCCCAAGTGCCTGGCTCAGGTGAGCTACTGACACCATTGAAAATGCACACGTAGCTTGGAGCCCCCGGCAGTCATTAAATACAGACATATTAAAGGTGGGGGGAACCAGGCCAAAGGGCTCAATATCTGAATGATTGAAACAGCAGGCACTTGAGGACGTGTAGGGGACAGTTGAAACATGGAGCTGAAAAGTATGAATAAAAGCTACCCTCTAAATCCATGGTTCTTAACTGGTCTAGCTTCAGGATCCATCTGTGTCATTAAGTTAAGACCCAAAAATAAAACATGTATTTACCAATATTGCAGTAATCAACAATGCCTTCATTTTGATTTAAAAACATGGAGCAAACAAAAAGCCTGTAACAATTGGGACTAAACTCAATGAAATAGTAAGCCACTGAAACACGAGTTAACATTGAAACAACAAGTTAATTCATGGGCTTCTTGCTAAAGATGAAGATTTTTTGGCATATGCTCTGCGACCCACTTATGGTTTGCCACCCACCAGTTGAGAATCACTGCTCTAAAAGGTACAGAAAACTCAGATCTGCCTAATGAGGTACTCTATAGACCACTTGAAGATAAGTTCTCCCTGTAATAGACAATAAGAGTTACTGGCTACGGCACTGCACTTATTGCATACTGTATTCAACGTCATGTTTTATTTGTCCCCAGGAATGTGACAAACCTCCTGTGGCTTTTGGCTTCGAGCAGGCCAGCAGGAACTACAATCTCAGAACGTTTGGAGACATGGCGGATTCCTTTAAATCGGATTATTTTAACATGCCGGTTCACGTGAGTAATGTTATTAGCCATCGGCTGTGGCCGTTTAGTATGGACAAATGAGTACGTCGACGCATCGTGGTACATAGAGGATCTGTGAAGGTGAAAGCCAATGCAGAGTGGTTATTTGTGACAGATGGTTCCCACTGAGCTGGTGGAGAAGGAGTTCTGGCGTCTTGTCAGTACCATTGAGGAGGACGTCACGGTGGAGTACGGAGCAGACATCGCATCCAAGGAGTTTGGGAGCGGCTTCCCTGTCAAAAACTGCCAGGTGGAAGTCTCCACTGACGACGAGGTACAGCGTCGTTGCACTTTGTTTGTTTTTCTTTCATTAAGGGTCCATTGTATAGCGTACAGAAATGTTTTACTTTATTTTGAGGTTAAGTTGCATTACCTGCAATCTCCAGCTATCCACTCCATTCCATCACTGTGTACTCCCTTCATACTTCCTCTGTGGCTAACACAGAAGTGGAACAAGAGAGGGGCTACAGCCAGAGGGAAATTATTGTGCTTGTTATTTAAAGTAGTTACAGGTACATAGATAGAGATAGTCAGAAATGTACCTTGTTACAATGTAACTTCAGCATGCTTGTCTGGTGAATTTTATGTAATGTTAGCTGTCTTGGATTACTTGCTCCTGTAAAGTAACTTCGTTAACATTTAACAGTTAATTTAAATAATTGTTACGTTTGTCTATTACAATGTCGGGTCAGTTGTCAATTATGACATACATTATTGGTACATTTCCTGCAATGCTCCTTACTACCTTGTACTACCTGTTTAATATTATTCTGACAAAAGCATTCTAGCTTGACAGCGTGACAATTGCTAAATATTGCTGCTGTTAAGGCCGCTGCCAACAGATGTGTGAGGGCATTGAATATGATCTGCTCCTTGACAGATTTCACACCCATGTTATTATCTCACCAACTCTAGCGTCACTCCAAAAGCTTACTCAAGGTCATAGCAGCTATTGAGAAGGACTGAGAAAAACCTTCTATGCTATTATTAGCTTGCTGACAAGCTGACAAGTATTATACGATTGTCTGATCAGTTTGCACACTCTTTCACAGTGTTTCTGTTGATGTTGTAGTTGTAAATAGGGTTCTAAGGCTGTGGGTGGAAAAGGGAAATTGATTTAATTACTACACCCTCCTTCACCACATTGGCAGGCATGCGCTTTAATGACATAGCATGAGAAGGAAAATGTCTGACCAGTGCGTATGTACATGCGTATGCATACCCTACTAAACTAAAAGGGCATTGCCCTGGGGAAACCCTTGGACGCTAACACCTCCGTGATATGGATGCCCTGGTTGCGGGGAGGGGGAAGGGGCTCCAATTGGCCTGTGGGTGACATGGACCGCGGAGTGCTGAGTCCTGTGTTTGACCCTGCAGACTTACCTAACCAGCGGCTGGAACCTGAACAACATGCCAGTGTTGGATGCCTCGGTGCTGACTCACGTTACGGCCGACATCTGTGGGATGAAGTTACCCTGGCTGTACGTGGGCATGTGCTTCTCCTCCTTCTGTTGGCACATCGAGGACCACTGGAGCTACTCCATAAACTATCTTCACTGGTGAGCGCGCGCTACGGAAAGCTGATGCTTGAAACCCACGGAGGCGGCACTTTAAGGGCCCTTGTTTTTTAACAGACCAGCACGAGCTGTAATGACATTTAATGGAAAAAATATGGTCCTGTAGTGTAGTGCTACCATCTTGAAACCATACAATGTTGTAATGCTGCCACGCTGAAACAACACTACCTCAATCAGTGTCACAACAACAAGAACATTTGTGTTAAGATATAATATTTACATACAGTATTTGAAAATACGGTCAGCCTTAATTTCTGGTTTCCAAGATATAAAAAATGAATACACGACAAAGCCCTTTTTTTTATTTTTTATAAAATGCTTACGGTCGGTGGCAATGCACTGAACTCTGCATGTCATGTGCACAGGGGGGAGCCCAAGACCTGGTACGGAGCCCCGGGATACGCTGCACAGCAACTGGAGGGCGTCATGAAGAAACTGGCCCCCGAGTTGTTTGAGTCTCAGCCAGACCTCCTCCACCAGCTGGTCACCATCATGAATCCCAACACACTGATGAACAACGGTGTGCCGGTATGCCGCCAACCTCCTTTTCTACTTGTAGTTGTAGTGTTGTACATTGTTCAGCTTTGTACATCTCTAGCTCTATATCAGAATAAAGATACTTTTTTTTGTTTGTTTTCCTTTCGTGTAGATCTACCGCACCAACCAGTGTGCTGGTGAGTTTGTCATCACATTTCCACGGGCTTACCACAGCGGTTTCAACCAGGGTTTCAACTTTGCTGAAGCTGTCAACTTCTGCACCATGGACTGGGTAAGATGGGTCCAAACGCCTTCATAATGTATCGCTTTTTGTTTATTTTTATGGTCATGTTAGCGAGAATCTGCGAGACTCATTGATCACACTAAAACCTCTCTGTGCACAACATAGTGGACCTTACACACACACACACACACACACACACACACACACACACACACACGTCAGCACAACAATCTTACAGGAAACACTGTGTTCCCTTCCCTTTGTGGTCAGATGCCCATTGGTCGGGAGTGTGTGGAGCACTACCGCCAGCTCAGCAGATACTGCGTCTTCTCCCACGACGAGATGATCTGCAACATGGCTGCCAAAGCAGACAACATGGAAGTGGAGCTGGCCTCTTCAGTGCACAGGGAAATGGCCATCATGATCCAGGAGGAAGAGGAGCTGCGTGACAAGGTCAACGCAATGGTGAGTGTGAGCCCGTGAGAGACATTGATATGACCCTACACGTAGGGAGCATGTGACCCTATTCAGACGGAGACCCATAATGCAGTGCACCCCGCGTCAGTATTCCAGATGAACTAGTCTGTGTGCAACACATGAAGTGTAAAATTTAAAAAAGAAGACAAGATGGCTGCTTATTAAGCTAGTGCCAGCACCGTTGCCTCCAGCCCTTTCCGGGCTGTAGTGACTGAGTGTGACTGTGCGTCCCCAGGGTGTGGTGCAGACTCAGCTAGTGGATTACGAGCTACTGCCAGACGAAGAGCGGCAGTGCTGCGAGTGTCGGACCACCTGCTACCTGTCTGGCGTCACCTGTCCCTGCAGCCCTGGCAAGCTGGCGTGTCTGTACCACGTCCAGGACCTCTGCTCCTGCCCTCCCAGCAGCTACACGCTCCAGTGAGTCAAGTCGTCACGCAGGCCACACTGCCAAGCCATAAGTACACGATACAACGGGCATGTTCCCGGAGATCAGTGGCTCATTGAAACCAGATGCGTCCCCCAAAGGATAACTCCAGCTAGAGCTTTGAGAGAGCAAATATTAAAATGGTATATGGCATTATGGATAGACTAATGATCACCGTAGAATAATGGACAAAAGCACTATATAAATGCAATCCATTTACCAACACGCTTTACAATATTGCCTCACATTCACCCATTCATTCACACATTCTTACACCGATAGTGGTGTCTACCATGCAAGGCAACAGCCAGTTCGTCAGGAGCAGTTGGGGTTAGGTGTCTTTCTCTGGGACACCTCGACATTTAGCTAGGGGGAGCCGGGGGTCGTTCCTAACCCTAACCGTTCTACCTCCCACAGCAGGGGTAGTAAAGTATAAACAATTTAAACAATGTTCTTGTTAAATCATGTGATGCTTTGCACAGACAGATAAATAAAATCACGCATCAAAGGGTGTGTAGGTCTTTATAGATCAATTAAGTTATTATACAGTGGTGCCATCTATTCATTTAATATTAAAATGTATTCATTTTCTTCCAGATGCAAATTCACACTGGCAACGCTGTACCCGATGTTGGCAGCAGTGAAGCATCGGGCCGAGTCCTTCAAGAACTGGGTTTCCAGCGTCCAGGACATACTGGAGTCTAAACAAAATAAAAAGAGAGGTTGGAGCCTAACTTTCCTCTCTAAATAAACCTTAAATTTTTAAACGTTTTAAAACATGCAGCCCTCCTAACTTACTGACTATTAGTTTCCTGAAGTCATTGTGTCTCCCCATCTTCCGTGTCAGGCCTTGAAGAGCTTCGCAGCTTGGTGGAGCAGGTGGAGGCCCAGTCCTTTCCGAAGACTGACCTTTTACGTCAGCTAAGGGCCCTCACACTGGATGCTGAAAAGTGTGCTTCTATGGCACAGCAGCTCCTCAATGGGAAACGCCAGACAAGGTACAACGACAGAGCCAGTCAGAATTTTGTCTGACATTGTTGGCTTTGTCTTTTTCCTCATACTGATTCAAACACTGATACTGACAGGGTTGAGAGGATTAGCACATGGAAACTGATTTCTTATTTGTGCTGCAGGTATCGTTCTGGAGGTGGGAGAACCCAAAGCCAGAATGAGTTGACTGTGGAGGAGCTGCGGTCTTTCGTTACCCAACTGGACAGCCTACCCTGCAACATTCGCCAGGCCCCTCTCCTTAAAGTAAGTGAACTCGAGTTAACCCAAGGGTTGCTTAGACTGTGGACTGCCAAATGGCAGATAATGTAACTGCAATGCTTGTCAAACCATGCTCTCCAGGACCTCTTGACTCGAGTGGATGACTTCCAGCGGCAGAGCGACCAGCTCCTCTCCGACGCGTCCCCGAGCCCCACAGAGCTGCAGGACTTGCTGGACGTGAGCCTGGGTCTGGACGTGGAGCTGCCCCAGCTGCCGCAGCTGCGTGAGAGGCTGGAGCAGGCTCGCTGGCTGGAGGCGGTGCAGCAGGCCAGTGACAGGCCCCAGAGCCTCTGTCTGGACACCATGAGGAGGTTGATAGACCAGGGCGTGGGCCTGGCCCCGCACAGCTCTGTGGAAAAGGCCATGGCGCGGCTGCAGGAGCTGCTGACTGTGTCGGAGCAGTGGGAGGAGAGGGCGCTGAGCCTCATGGAGGCCAGGTGAGCGTGTCACATCCCCCTGCATTGAAATGGAGCCTCTCAATCTGAATCTCCACACTAGCATTCTGTGCTGGAGGCGAGATCATATTTCGGACATACTTTGTTTTTTGTGGGCACGTATTCACCAAGACTTTGGCCTTTGTCAGGCCATTTCACAGCATGGAAACTCTCGAGGAAGCCCTCCAGGAAGTGGAGAACATTCCTGCCTACCTGCCCAATTGCATTCAGTTGAAGGATTTCGTCCTTAAGGCTAAGGATTGGCTCCAAGAAGTTGAAGCGTTGCAGGTAAAACATTTTAAGTATTTGTCACGCTAAATTCCTTTCATGATTTGTCAAATGTTTAACCTACTTACCCGTGCATCCCTGTAGGTGGGTGGGCGGATACCGGTGCTGGACAGCCTCTCTGAGTTGGTAATGAGGGCAGAGGACATCCCAGTGTGGCTGGATCCCCTGACTAGACTGGAGGCCCTGATTGCTGATGTGCAGACCTGGAAGGAAAGTGCAGCAAAGACCTTTCTGGTGAAGAACTCTCCTCTCTCCCTGTTGGAGGTAAATAATCCACACACTTAATCCACAAAGCCATTTTTAAAATGGTGTTCGTATCTAAAGTCTACTTGCGTGTCCAGGTGCTTAGCCCCAGATGTGACGTGGGCACAGGGTCCCAGAAGACTAAATTTAAAAAGACCAAGGAAACGTCGCTGGGCTCCAGAAGAGATTCAGCAAAACTGGACTCTCTGAGCGAAGTGGAAAGAGCTCTCTTTGAGAGCAAGGACTCTGCCTCTGCTGTATGTACCTTTTTTAATCACATTTCCCTCCCGGTCTCTGTTGAGTAATGTGTCCTAACAACTTAACACGTTCAACGTGGCATCTTGTTTACACACGACTCTACACACACACACACACTGTTATTGTTAACGCATTGCTATGATCTCGCTCTGTTGCAGATGGCCACTCTGGCTGAAGTACGACAGAGGGAGATGGAGATCCTGTTGGCTTTGAGGGCCTCCAACGAGTCCAAGCTCCTGTCTGCCGAGACCTCAGACGAGCTCAGCGTGTGTCTGTGCCACAAAGGCCCGTCGGGCGGCATGTTGCAGTGTGAACTCTGCCGTGACGTCTTCCACAGCGACTGCGTCACGACGACCGCAGACCTAGAGCAAGACCAAGCGTGGCTGTGTCCACTTTGCCAGCGCTCGAGGAAACCGCCCCTGGACAGGGTGTTGCCCTTGCTGGCCTCGCTGCAGAGGATTCGCGTCCGCCTGCCGGAAGGGGACGCCCTTCGCTTCCTCATCGAGAGGACGGTGCGCTGGCAGCACAGAGTTCAGCTGGCGTGCACGGACGGAATGCTGGAGGACCTGGCAGGGCTCGGGGTCGCAGGTGGAAAGGTACGTCAAGTATACCTGAACGTTGGTATTCCATGCTTACTCTTTTATACATCGCCAGAGGAGGGAGGTGTTCTTGGTTGTGTTTGTGTTTGAATGTTTTGGCGGGTTTTTTTGCAGGCGAGACATTGGCACTGGTGTCTTTCTGCACTTTTGGGGAAAAATGGTTCATATTTCTTCTCTGAGCACCTATCCATTCCACTGCTGGGTAAGTGTTGGACCTTTTGTACCTCCAGTAGAATAGCGTGCGCTGCATTAATATGATTCAGTCTGGCGCTAACCTCGGCGGATGTCATAGGTCTCGGGGCCGAGCTGGAGGAACTGATGGTGGAGGGGTTCCTGCTGCAGGTCACACTGCCTGAGACGGACCAGCTGTACAGATACTTGTTCCACAAGCTGGCGCTCCCGCCTCCCAGCAGCTCTGCATCTACCAACCATGCAGACGAGAACCACCACTCCAGGAAAGGAAGCCCTCAACACACACAGGTAATTAAATCAGAGTTGCACAACACTTTTCGTATTTCCAGTTCTTCTATGTAACACATAGAAGAACATAATCAGTCTTATTCACACTAGTACTTGTACAGTATGTATTCATGTTTGTATTGTGTTCTTTTTTTCTTTTTTTCTCTTTTTTTTAGAACGGAAGTTCCTGTCATAAGAAGGAAACCATGAACGGTAAAAGCAAAAGGACCAAACGACGCAAGGACAGCCCAGAGTCCCAGCATCGGGACAAGGCGAAGAAGTCCCGCAAGAAAAAGTCAAAGTCGCTGAGCAAGGAGAAAAGCCCTGAGGCCAAGAGGCCTCCATCGCCTCCATCGCCGAGCAACACGCTGTCGGACCCCCTTCCGTCCGACTCAGAGGAAGACTACTCGCTGTGTGCAGCGCCGTGGTGCAGGGAGCCAGAGGGGGATGAGGTGAGTCTCTAACCATGTCACCCACATTCGGCTGCTCTGCAACCGTCTTTCTAGAGCAAGAAATGATAGCAACTCAAACCGATTTCAGTTTACTACGTGAGAAGGCTGTTTCTATAGAATAAGATGAACCTTTTTTGTCTTTCAGGTGAATTGGGTCCAATGTGATGGCAACTGCAACCAGTGGTTCCACCAGGTATGTGTAGGGGTGTCTGCTGCTCAGGCAGAGAAGGATGACTATATCTGTATAAGCTGTACGCAACCCGACTACGACAGAGGAGAATGAAGACTGTTCTTTTTGAAGGATCTGCAGTTTTTGACGCAGGCCGCAGCTCTTTGAGTGAATCTATGAACTTTCTGCCCTGTGGCATTACCCCCC